>BQNB010071749.1:0-32664 GCA_026074375.1 Tanacetum coccineum
TGAATTGGGGTGAATAAGAATGTACCACGTGATAACATCGTTATTGGGTGTTTGTTCACACAGTAAAACCCTCACACATAAACACTTATGAGAGCCTCTAGAGCATCGGGCGTGGCTAGAGGTGCAACGCGTCAAGTCGGACTCAAGCAGCTTGAGCTTGATTCGATCAAACGAGCCTCAAGCTTTTTACAAGCGGTTTGAATCACCAGTGTAACTGTTAATACAAAATAAGTGTCGGGTATAGACCTGGGCTCAAATCCTGTATTGGATTGGGCTATCGGATGATTTGAGCGTTGGGTTTTGTATTAGAGCAAGAGAAGTGACGATTCCCTGTACAATCAAACGAAAACCGTTAGCCTTACCGTGGGGGCGGACCCCACGGTTAGACTCCGGCGTAAAAATAAGTAAACATGTAGAGAGAGAAAGTATGAAAGTATAGAGTGAGAAAATCGTGTTGTTCATTGTATATTAGGTCCCTATTTATAGGGGTCTAGTATTAGGGTTTCCTAGTATTTCGTAGTAGCCAGAGTGGGTCCCTTGTCGGGCAAGGTCCCGTAATAACCGTGTATACTGACGCATGTACTTTTCGTGGACGGAAGTAACCTATAGTTAGGTCCGCGTCCGTTTTGCTGTGTCCGGGCCATGATCAATGCAGGATTGGGTTTGATTTCGGCCCATGACTGCTAAGTTGGGCCCAGGAGCCTAAGTGATAGTGTGGTCCAAGCCCGGAGGCTTGGTATACCTATTATACGTTATCAGCCTTGATAGTTTTGAATGAACATCCACGTATCGGTATACCTACTATAATTATAGTTTTGAATGAACGTCCACGTATCGGTAGTAAGACACTCTGTTTGATTTTTCAAAAGAGGCTTGAGCTTAGTTTTCTCTTCTTGGAACAAAGATAAACAATCTCTAGCTTCTGTCCACCTATATGGCATTTCGAATTCAGAATTCAAATACCATACCAATTCAATAAACCCCTCTTCATCAATAATCAGGGACGGACCCACATAGGTGCCGGGTGTAGCACGGGCTACACCCAATTTTAGGCCGCGAAGTGCAAAAAATTTCCAAAACTGCCGTTTTATTGGTATGTGCAACCCCCCAAAAAATTTATGCTACCTTAGTTTCTTACGACGAGACTTTAGTTGGCCCAACATTTATTTTGTGCAACACCCCATTGAAAATTCTGAGTCCGCCCCTGTCAACAATACTAAAAGGCTGGTTGTCTTTTATACACATTCTAGCAATGGATTTCCTACATTTTTCTTAACTAAAAGATTGAGTTACCAAAGTACTACCCAACTGCCCAAAAGTTGATGATTTAAAACTGAGTTTAGATAGTTTCTTCTTATCTGTCACTTTTACATGCACTGGCGACGTTGGACATCTAAATGTTAAAAAACTACCCATGGTACTAGTACCATGCTTTCTTGACCCAGAAGCTAACCATGTTTTGCAATAAGGACATTAATGTTTCATAACACCTTTTACCCATACAAATGATTTCCTACTATAAACTTCTGTGTTTTGCTCGTTGCCTTCATCAATGGGTTCATCGACGTGGATCACAGGTTCATCAACATTGACCACGAGTTCATCCTAGTTTCCTACTTCCATCTACAAAAAAACATAATAAATAACTATCAAAAGTTTTAGTGGCACAAAGCCATAAACGCATCGGTGAATGATTAAAAGTAATTTATACACATTGATCGCTTAAAACTTTTACTATCCTTCTATGTAGCTAACTGTTGTGTTTGTGACTCCAAGTCTCCAACTAGTAAAAGAGGGGAACCATCACAGATTACACCGAACTTAAGCATATATTTACAACATAATCATATAATGATATAAGTATACACTATACAACAATAAAATCAAATATAAAGAACACAAAACATAATTTAATTAGGGATACCTTACGAAGGAGATAACTTTGAAGGTAACTTAGAAGAATTAAGGTTTAGCTTGGTGAAGTTGAATTTTAGAAAGAAAATTGATCATCTTTTGATTGAGATTTGAGAGTAAAATTTCAGATCTAAAAATTGTTTGATCTCTACCTAAAACCTTTGAGTCTTGTGATAATTGTATGACATATCTAAGTCCTATATTCTAGAGCCTAGTGTCTACAGCCCAAAAGCCCGCTCTTATCAAAAAATTAGTTTTGGAGGGATTATTTGTAAAAGTTGAAATATTATCATTAATATTATTATTTATAATACGTGCGGTTCGGTGCGGGTTTTGCGGTTCGGTTTTACCCGCAAAAACCGAACCGCACCGCATTTGCGGTTTTTATTATTTTTATAAGCCGATCCGCCGGTTTTTGTCATGGTGCGGTTTTTGTGGTTCGGTTTTTGCGGGTTTTTCGGTTTTTGCGGTTTGCGGTGCGGTTTCTGCTCACCCCTATGCCTAATCTTTTACCCACCTAACCCACCCTTTGTCCAGTGTTTGACCTTTTGCTTTCGTTTTCGTCCGAAAACAAGGACAAAGTGTTCAATCCTGGTATTCTCATTTCTCCTCTCTTATCTCATCGGGGCGAAATCATTTCTAATTTTTCTAAGAGCCCGATGATGATTTCTGGAGGGGACATTCCTTACTTGGATGTTTTGTTTCTCCATTTCTATCCCCCTTGACATAAATTAAGTGTGGGGGATCGAGTCAGGCTCAAGACTCGGTTAACAAAAATAAGCGCTTCTCGAGAGGCAACCCGTGTCTTTTCTTCTTTCTATTTTCTTGATTAATAAGTGATTGTGTTATTTTATAGCCCAAGTGTGGGGGCGTGCTTCTTTCTATGGTATGTGGTATTGTTTTTGCAGGATTCTTTAAGATCATGAAGACCCGTGCTTGTTTTCAATCCTCAAATCATCCGGTTTTTGATCTTTTGCTTATTATGGAATCCTCAATCCTGATCATGTATATTATTGTGTTTCCCCTTTCACAATTGGAATTTTTTGCATTTGCCTTTTTCATTCCTAAGTGTAGGGGTAAAACCCGACATTTTTGAACATTGAGGTCAATGTTCTATTCTAAGTGTGGGGGGGATTTCTATCGAAATGTGATCTTACATGTGCCTTGCTGTGTCCCTCGCAACCTCATTTTGGCCAAACTTTTAAATTTTGAAGTCTTAATATCTAGTTTATTGTTCATATCTAAAAAAAATTGTGTGTAGAAAAATGTTGAAAAATATAAATAGTTAGTTAAATAAATAGTTGACACGAATGTAGGCTTTCTGTTGGTGAGAACGAAAAGTAAATTTTGACCCGACCGGTTTTATATCTTAGTTTTCTCCTTAACTTATAAATAGATTAATTTTGCTAATCTTTTATACAAGGAGCTATAAAACGCAAGTCTAGCTTGAAAAAATCAAGACTTTGCAAGTTTCCATAATTGATTTTAAATATGTGAAGATCAATTTATTAGAGTTGAGATTGTTTCCAGTCTATGTGACTTGTTAAAGTGCCGATCTTATGTCATTAGGCTAAGTATTTACGAATTTCATTATTAGAAATTTTATATTGTGAAGAACAAGAGATGATTGAGTAGAGTATAAGTTTTGATGCTAAACATAGAATAGTTGGATTTATTTAAGGCTCATAAAGGTTAATTGGGGCTTTTTGCTCCCACCAGCTTACTAAACATTATATAATTGTTGAATAAATAAAGTTGCTTTAGGTTTTTGCGATTCTTAGTTTTGATCACTTCGTAGAGATACCCTCTGGTGAAAGTAAGGTACACAACGAGGTTTTGTCAGTGTTGTGGGGAAATAGACTCCTAGACCATGATCGGCTCGCATACCGATGTGGCAGTTGTTAAAAGACCGCATGACTTGAAATTTGGCTAATAATAATAAGTTATGTAATAAACCGAAGCCAAAATAAGACCACTACCTCTTGTCGGCTCATAACCGATGTGGTAGTCGTTTAAAGGGTAAAAGTAATAATAATAATAAAACTGTGGGCTGAAAAAAAGTTTACTGCATCTTGCCGGCTCACAACCGATGTTGCAGTCTTCTAAATAAGACACATAGTTATAATAATCCAAGACTGATAAAAGTTTGCTGCATCTTGCCGGCTCACAACTGATGTTGCAGCCTTCTAAAAGGTCGAGGATATTACCGAGGTTGAAATATGTTTGTTGCATCTTGCCGGCTCACAACCGATGTTGCAGCCTTCTAAAGGACCGAGGTTTAATAATGTTGCAATAATAACAGGAATAAAGCTAAATTTCAACTCCGGGGTTATCTAAATAAAGCCTCCGTCTTTGGACTCATAGTTGAGTTATTGCGGATGAAATAAAAAGGATAACCCCTAAATCATGCGAAATTAGAACCTTAATGTGGACGTTATTCTCACCATATCGTCTCTTTAGGAAAGGATTTCAAACTAATTATGGTCTAAACCAGGTTTACTTTATATAAATAAGGGCATAATTTATTTGTCACCAATAATAATAATAATAAAATCTTAAGATACAAAATTAGGAATAAGGGAGGAAAAGTAAGTACACAATTAGCTTTTATGAGTAGTGTTAGCATCATAACTTGTATTTTGCAATGATCTTGTTTTTAAGCTTGGCTTGGAGAAGTGAAAGTCGGGGACGATAAATTTATCTATTTGGACACTTTTTGTGCTTTTTGTTCCGTGATCCTCAAAGTTATCAATGAATAATAAAAGCATTACATTATGTCACACATGAATAAGTTGTAAGTTGGAAATTATGAAAATCATAAAAATTTCAAAAAAAAAATGGGTAAAACGGGGGTGCTTGCGAAATTAAATGATTTTTGAACCTTTTTAATGGATCTTTTATGTTCTTGTTTGATTGTGAGGGGGTCATAAGTTAAAAGGAGATAAAATTATTTATTTTCGAGTTTGTTTTATTTACATTGCGTGTGGGACTATCAATGGTTTAGTGTGGGGGAATTTGGTATTTGCTAAAACACACATCTTTTGTACCCCGTAAAACACTATTAATTGGACTAAAAATACTAAAATATGCTTAATTATATTGCAAATATGTTTGTTTGGTATTTTGATGACTTGGAGGTAAAAGGATTGAAAACGATGCAAAAACGGAATTTATCGGGCTCAATTTGGTCAAGTTTAATTATTACTCAAAGCCAAGATGAAGTCGTGAAAAGTCCCCGAACATGTCATAGGAAAGAGCACGGAATTTCGAGTCCAACGGTGTCCTCGGATTTTATAGAGCCGGCCCGTAACCTATTTTACGGGTCGGGCCAGCCCAAGCTAGCGGTCAAAGCCCAAGTTATAAACACGAGTCAAAGCGTTTTACTGTTTATCTTTCTCATTTTCCCCCCTCTCTTATACACACAGAGTAACAAACCACACACAGGGTAAATCCCTTCTCACCCACACATTTACGAGCTTCTAGAAGCCTGACCTGACACCTCTGACACACTTATTTTTAGCCATGCTGGCAATCCTAAGAAGTATTATTGGTGGATTTGACGTGGTGGGCAATCAAGGGCTCAAATTGATTGATCAAGAGTTGGTCATGATTCAAGGGTCAGGATTGAAGATTGAGGAGTGTCTCAAAGGGCTAGAATCTTCCTCACATCACTATAAATAGAGGAGTGATCACACGGTGAAAATCATCTAGTGTAGAAATAGTTTTGGAGTAGTGTAATTCAGCTCTTTTTAGCTTATTAATGTAATTTTAGCTTATTGATCTTTCTTTAATGTAATTTTCTTTTACAAAAGCTTGTAACCTCTTTTTAAGATTAATAAAATTTCAATTTAAATTCTGTCTTGATTCTATTTTACTCTTTAAGCAATCATGTTTAAGTTTGTTTTGTTATAAGCCAATAAGATTAATAAAAGTTCAATTTAAATTCTGTCTAAATCCTAAAAGCCAAACTGAATTTGCTATTCACCAAAGCTCCCTCAAAACTTACCTCAACTTATTTTTGGAAGATAAGCCAGACATGGATGGGTTTATAGACAATACCAGCTTATCTATGATAAGCTGGAGCTTGTTGATTTAAGCTCTATAGAGCATTTAAGGTCCCTGTTTAGCTGGGACAAAGGTATCTTCCCTTTTCTTTCATTTAAAGCTTAATTTGTGAGTTGCTTATCATTCTGCTTATTTCCTGCTTATTATTGCTTATTATGTCTTAATTTGTCTTTATAAATGCTTTTTATGTTAATGTTATAGCTTAAATGTCTTTAGGATCTAGTTTCATCTAAACTGTCTTATTAGGTGCTTTAAAATGCTTATTATGCAATTGCTTATTTTAGTGCTTATTCTTATGAGGTTTGTGCTTATTTGTCATCAATTTTCATTTATCTTAATCTGTTTTCAAGTTTAAAACCTTTTTGGAATCTGTTTTAGATTAAAAGTTGATTTTTAAATTTTAAAGGGGTGTTTGGCACAAGCAGTCTTAACATAGTTAAGACTGCTTGTGTAGCTTTTTGGTTTCAAATTTAGTTTTAATAAGCTCAATTTAAGTCTAAATGTTAGTTTTATTAAGCTTAGATTAGAATTTGTTAAGCCTTGAAGTTTGTATTTTCAAAAGTCTAACTCTGCGAGTTTTAAGTTTCTTAAATTTGCTTATTAGTTTAATTCTTTGAAAATCTGTTTAGCTTTAGGGTAAACATTTTTTATGAATTTCATCAAAAAAAATAGTCAAGTAGCTTTAGCTTTAGAAGTCCAAAAGTTGTCAGTTCTTTAGAACTCAAATCCTAGACTCATTTAAGATTTTTTTTGTATTCAAAAGTCATTATGTTTTTAGCTTATAGTATAGTCAAAAGTAGTTTTTTTGTCTTAAATTTAAGCTCATAAGTGTCATTTTTCATTTCAAAAGCCAAAATGAATATAATGTAGGCTGCCATTACTGTGTATACTTTTCTAGCTTATTTCCCTAAATGTTTTGATTGAATTTAGCTTATTTAGGTTTATTTAGTTTAATGCTTAATCTGTTTTTGGTTTACAGCTTATTTTTAGAGCTTAATTGTCTTAAAGTTTAGCTTGTAAGTTAGCGAAAAGTCCTTTTAAAGAGGTTTTTATGTCAACTATCTTAAGTGTCTTTTTCATGATTTAAAGCTTAATTAGTTAGCTTATCTTTGTTCCTATATGATCATTAGATAGAATGTTCATTGCTTTTTTTGATTTTGGCTTTATTTCTGTTGCTTATTAATCCTTTAAGTTAGGTTAAAAAGTAATGGTTTACCACTTTTTGTCTGTTTTATTGTGCTTCTGTCTTATTGTGTTTAGGAGCTCTTTAGCTTATTTAGTTAGATTATTTTATAGGTTAGTTTAGCTTATTAGGTCTAGGTTAATATGTTTTTAGCTTATCTCTTCTCTTTTTTACTTATTGAGTCCTAAAGCTCCAAGCAGTTTAGCTAAAATTGACATAGAAGCTTATAAGCCAAACTGTCATTATGATTTTACTTTTTATAGCTTAAGAATAAGTTTTGTCAAAAATCTCTTTATTAAAGTTGCTTACCTTAGTCTAAAGTTTAGCTTTTTCAAATAAAAAATAAAAAATAAAAATGTTGGTGTATAGGGAATGCCTAGGTTCGAACCGATGACCTCTACCCATTAACACCCAACACTTAACCACAACTACTCAAACCACACCTGCGCCAATTTTTTTTTTGGGGAACTTTTCTGTTAAACCTTTGCACTTTTAATTACTTATGCAAGTTTTTCAGTTTTGGGTTTTCAGCTTATTTGCTTTTTAACAGTTTATTCGATTTAGCTAATTTTCCCTTTTTATTTTTCTTAAGTTTTAGATAGTTAAAAGCATATTTCGTAAATTTTTCAGATTTTTAATAATTAGTTTTCTATTTTTAATATTTTATTTAGATTAAATATGTTTTTAATTCATAAAAAATAAAATAAAAATAAAAAAAATATATAATTCTTTTTCTAATTATTTTAATTACATTTTAGGTTTATAAATTTGAATTTTAAGATCTAGAGTTTATTTTGCTTTATTTGTGTTGGTTCAGCCCGTTAGTCGTTAAATTCCGTTAACTGTTTTTTGAGTTTAAAATTTTTATTGTGTCTTTAATTCGAGTTTAACATGCCTTTAATTTGCTTTCCGTTGCATTAGTAAGATTTAGAATGCTAAAATCAATTCTTTTATGAAATTCAAGCTCGATTCCCGACATAATCATGAATTTCTATTCACCTTTCATCGAGGAGAACGATACCCGTGTTGATTACTTATTATTATTTCCTAAGAATAATTTGTATGATATTTTGCTTACGTATATGTATTGTTATAAATATATATATATATATATATATATATATATATATATAAATATATATTATATATATATATATATATATATATATATATTTTAGATATATGTTATATACATTTGAGGGACTATTTGTCTTGATTAGTATACACGAACAATCAGGTTATCATGATGTAAATTATGCGTCAAGTGTGGAAATTGATTGTGCAAAAGCTAAAGGTGATTTGGTGTCATAAAAATGGAATCTCAAAAGTCATTTAATGAATATAATCAAAAGATAAATGATTTAAATCAAATGATTTTAGAAATGAAAAATGAGCTTTTTGCACATCAAGAAACCATCTCCATAATGTCACAAGAAAAAGAGGCTCAGAATAAGTTTTACAAAACTCGTGAAGACAAAGAAATTGAAAAGGTCATTGCTTTAGAAAACAAAGTCAAGGTTTTGGATGATATTGTATATAAAACCGGTCAATCAGTTCAAACAATGAATATGCTTAATCGTAATTGTAAAACGAGTTTTGTTAAACCTGAGTTCCTCAAGAAAGCTCAAAGAGCGAATCCTCGTCTGTATGATATAGGTTGCTATAATGATAATCTTGCTTTAATGTTAGCTCCTGAATCTGACGAAATGATTCGTCTTGCCCAAGAAAGTCGATCAAAATTAAGTGATTTAATCAAACCTTTTGATTATAAAAACTTGAATAATCTTTATGATTTGTTTGTTCCACAACGTGAAAAGTCGTCTGAACAGAGATATTTTTCAGAAAGGTCAAAAATGAGTCATACACCTGTCAAGAATGAAAATTCAAAAGAGTCTTTTAATAAACAAACAACTTTGTTAGAAAAACGGATGGATGAATCCATTTCGTGGGATCAAAAGTGTAAAAGCTCTAAAGAACTTTTCAAAATTAAAAGTAGTGTTGACACGATTTTTGATGGAGTGGAACGTTGCAAACAAACAATCGCTAAAAGAACATATTTTGGTCACATAGATCCATTCATTCAAAATACAATCGAAGGAAATTTTTGTCCCCAAATTTGAAAAATCAATGCTGATTTAGAAAAATTTCACTTGTGTTTGAAAGAGGAAATGGTTGCTGATTTGAGATACTTTAATTCTCTTGAACATGAAGTAGACTCTCTTAAATCTCAACTGGAAACTCAAAAAACACAGTTTTTGAATGAAATCGACTGACTTTCCAGGGAATATTATTATGCTGATCACATGAATGCTATACTTGGTGTATATACAACCCTTGATGAATTCACTGACTTACAATGTGATTATGTGGACCAAGTTGTCAAATGTGAACGTCTTGAAAAAGAGCTTTAAAAAAGAACGGACAATGTCAATAACAAATCTTTCAATGAATTGTTAAAAAAAAATTCTGAACTTGAACAGCATTCAATTAATCTTGAACCCGCTTTACAGCAAAGTCAGGAACAAGTTAATAATGACAAAGTTTGGAAACAAAAAGAATCAAATTCATTTCGAGAATTAAATGTCAAATATTTTGAAATTCAAGATCTGAAAGCTCAATTACAAGACAAAGACATTGCAATAAGTGAGTTAAAGAAACTCATTGAAAAGATGAAAGGAAAATCTGTGGAAACTAAGTTTGAAAAACCATCGGTTATTAGACAACCAAATGCTTTTAAAAGTCAGATAATCAGTTTTAGGTAAACCGACTACTTTTCCAGATTCTCTTGTAAAGACAAATTTCAAAGTCAAAGTCAGTTACCACAAATAACGTGTCCAATGATTTTTCAAATCCTATCACTACACAGATTTTGCCTCAGAATATGAAGTCAAATTTAAAGAACACAAATGTAATTGCTCCAGGAATGTATAAAGTGCACACAAAGCCTAATTAAACAAGAACACCACAGTTGCCTCAAGACACTAGGAAAACTAACAAATGTGTGTCTTTCTCTACATGAGTAATTCCCACTACTAGTGTTAGCAGACCATAGCTTAAGAGCAATCAATTAGAAGATAGAGTCATGTCTAACAATAGTCAAGGGAAGAAGCAAGAAGTAGAAGACCACCGTAGGAATTTTAAGTTTTTTAATAATAAAATGTTTGTAACTGCGTGTAATGACAGTTTGAATGCTAAGACCTCGAATGTAAACTTTTTTTGTATTACTCGTGGAAAATGTGTGTTGTATGACAATCATGATATGTGTGTTCTTCATTCTATTAATGGCGTGGATTCTAGGACTAAAATACATATGGATGTGCCTATTAGTACTAGAGAACCAAAACGAATTGTGAACCAATCTGTTGCAATACCCCTTAAGACAACAGTTGCTTCAAAATCTACTAATCAGAAACCTAGAAGCAAGGTAAGGAAGCAATATGAGCAGATTAGTAAGACATGTAAATGGTGGTACTCTAAGATCACACCACCGGGATATAAATGGAAACATAAGACTAGTACAGTGAATGTTAAACCAAATGTTAGTATGCCTCTAGGAAATAAGACTAGAACTACTACTATTTCGAAACCCATGACTCTTAGGAAATCAACTATATCAAATACTTCATCGTCTTCTAATTCTTTTTGCAGCTTGTAGAGATAATTCTATTCATCATCGACTTTGGGTGCTCAAAGCACATGACGGGAAATCTCATGCTTCTAAGTAATTTTGTAGAGAAAAATCTGGGTACGGTTAAGTATGCTCAACAGATAACTTAAAAAGCATGGTGAAATGAACCTCATTGATAAGCATTGGTACTACAATGGCTGACGAAACACCTAGATGCAGACCATTGAAGTTGGTACCGTGTCGACCAAAAAAAATATCATAGTATGGTCGGAAAGGAACTTATGTACCTAACAACAAGTAGACCAGATATTGTACATGCAACATGTTATTGTGCTCGTCTAACAAGCTAAACTAGGTTGACCAAACGAAATATCGTAGTATGGTCGGAGCACTCATGTACCTAACAGCAAGTAGACCATATATTGTACATGGAACATGTTATTATGCTCGTTATCAAGCGAGATCGACTAAGAAACATCTCACCGCGGTTAAGCGGATCTTTTGGTACCTTAAGAATACCATTAACATAGGACTCTGGTATCCGAAAGACACCGGTTTTAAACTAACAGCTTTTTCAGATTCAAATCACGCGGGATATCTCGACTAAAGGAAAACTACATCTGGTGGCATACAATTTCTAGGAGGTGATAAGTTAGTCAGCTGGTCATCCAAGAAGCAGGACTGCACTTCAATGTCTTCAGCAGAAGCCGAGTATGTGTCTTTATCTTCATGTTGCGCTCAAGTTCTATGGTTGAGAACTCAGCTCACATATTATGACTTTCACTTTGATAAAATACCTATGTATTGTGACTCAAAGGCAACCATAGCCATCTCGTGCAATCCAGACCATCATTCCCGTACCAAGCACATCGATGTCAGATATCACTTCATAAAGGAAAATGTTGAAAATGGTATTATTGAATTATTCTTTGTCAGAACTGAATACCAGTTAGTTGACCTGTTTATTAAAGCCTTACCCAAAGATATGTTTAAGTATCTCGTCAGATGACTCGGCATGAGATGTTTGACTCCAGAAGAACTGGAGGTTCTGACAAACGAACCTGCTTGATCTATCAAACATCAAACTTGTAAATATTTTTGAAAAAGAAAATAAAAATATAAAACCAACAAAAAGAAATAGAAAAATATAAAATCTAGAAAAACAAAATATAAAATCAGAAAATTTTAAAAATACCAAAAAGAATCTTCTCGACATGTCTCTTGGAATCGATAACATTTACGTACCTAGATATGACAATTAACATTGTCACGGGTGTGTAAATGAAGTTAGAACAAGAGTTCAAACGTTTCAAAACATGTCATTTCTAAAATTTTCTTTATGACTTACGTACATTTTAGTGCATAACTCAGACCCGAATGTAATAGGGGAGTGTACGCTTCAGTACGCTTACTCTAAAAATAGAAGAGAAGTCTTTTATCATATGTTTTTAAAACTGTTAAACACAATTTTCAAAAAGAACTTTCAATGTCAAATTGTATACAATATAATTTGTGGTATCTTTCCATAAAAAGTGGTATTTGTTAAAATTGTGTGTTCAACACTCTCTTCCTCAAATAGGTTTAAAAAGTGTCGTACTTACAATGTCATTTTATGTGGATTAATTTTTAGGGGGAGCTTTTAAAACCAAATCCTTTTAATGTACTTTGGGCACATCTCATAAATGTCAATTTTATGTATCCAAAAACATTTTGTGAAATTAAAATGTGGAAATTATAATGTCAATGAATAATATACATTGTTCACTAAGGCATCGCACTCCGTCTTTAACATATTTGTGGTGTCATATCATTTTTTCCTTGTAACGTCAAGTTTTAAAAGGGGTTAAAGAATGAAAAAGAAATGTATGGATAAAGGGTGAAAACAAAGCAGCTCTCCACACAACTTAGGCAGAAACCGGGTCAATGAATTTTTCATGTCATAAATTTTAATCAATTGGTATTTTAAATACTAAGAGATTTATTATTTTTAATAAGAGGAGAAAATGTGATTAAAATGTGATATAGAAGAATGTGATATTTAAGACTTTAAGTGCATACATCATTTCATTTTCCTATATTTCTCTCTACCAAACATCCAGTGCAACTATTTCCTTCATGTGCAAAACAATTTCGAATCTCGGAGCACATGTGTAGGGGGAGTATTTCAAAATGTCTGTATCAAAGGTTTTATGGTTCGATCTCTATACCCAATAACCAATTAAACTCACGACGTCGATGAAGTCATAAGGTGGTTAAGGTTAGGTATAAGACCTATGATCCAACCAAAATCGGAGGGATCTACCCAAGGACATTCCATAAATAGAATTAGAAGTCCTTAGGCATGATTGGAGATGAATGAGAATAAAGAAAGAATGCCGACTAAGATTGAGCTAACACTGGAACAATCACAACAAGGTGTTAGTGATGAAGTCTTGGTAAGCATTGAAGGGGTTGAAGAATAAAAAAAAAGTATGGATAAAGGGGGAAAACAAAGCAGCCCCCCACACACTTTAGACAGAAAACGAGTCAATACGTAATCTATCAAAATCACAATAATGATTGTTGATATTGAAAAAGTCGTCATGGACCCAGTGATGCAATGCACAACCCTTCCTAGCCATTCGAGTTTCTCTCAAAAGAAACTTGTCTCATTTTTCACGGAGATACACACGTTATCTATTGACATCTCACTCCGAGGTTGTTGATATTGAATAGGTGGCAGTCAGCTTCAGCCTCCGATTACTAAAACCAAAGTGCACAAATCGAGTCTAGAGCCAAAAAGAGATCAAATTATAAATATCATTAGGACACAATGTCAAAATACAAATTGTTATTCATCAATATAACATTTGGTATCAAAGAGTCCTACACATTATCCTTGAGATCTTGCCAGAACATTCATAGTGATACTCTCTAGTATTCACAGTGACGAATGGAAATCCTTCCAGAGTCAACCTCAAACAGCTTCTGTCGGTAGGTGACGTTGCAAGATTCTATAATGAATCGAGCTTGTGTAATAACCTGATATCGATTTTGGTCCAGCAAAAGAAATGACGACTTAATAAAAAGATAGTAACTATCTGAATTTACTCTTTACCGGTTGTTGCTTTGGAGACGCTCTGGTTACGAGAACGCTAGTACAGTTGCAAACCACCCTGCAAGAAGATTCATATTAATTCTATCTGATCACAGGCAATATTTATACTAATTAACGAGGAACCATGGTTATTACAACCGTATTCGACGAAAGTGACAAAAGACCTCTCATCATAATCTGTATGTTTATCACTAACCTTGTTAAAATGCAGAACTTCAATACGTCAGTGTTGCAACCATGTACCAGCGAAGTCGGATTCATTACAACATACTCATACTCGAGCTCTAAAAGTCAATCATTTAGCATTAAGAGTTTTGATCCTAAACTTCATCAAAGATCTTCAAAGATCTTCAAAGTCAAATCAAGAATCATATTTTGGGGAGATTGTTAGCCTTATGTTCATATAAGTCAAACAAGAATGCAATAAGTATGAGTATGTCGGTCAAGAGCACAAGTTGATCAAGAAAGTCAAATCAATATGATTCAAGTCAAGGAGATGATGCAAGATGAAAGATCTTAAGAACTCAAATTTAAAAGATGAAGGCTCAAGAACAAGATCACATAAACGACACCGCAATGAATGTATCGTTCCGTCTTAACAGAATGAATAGGAGCCATTACAAACAAGAAAAATGACAAAGACAAACCAAAGAACCAAAAGCTCAAACTCAATCTTCTACATTGGGGAAGATAAAGTCAATTCAAGATAACCATCCTCAAGAACGTCAACGTTTGGGGAGTACAAGAAAAAGACCTCAACATTGGGGGAGATTGTTAGCCTTAGTTTTTATATAAAGTCGAACAAGTATGTTATCGGACTTATTAAGTCGTAATTAAGTCTTGTAAGTTAATAGGCTAGTCGAGATTAACACGGGCTTGGATTGTAATCTAAATATTGTCCGTGTATCGGGCTCAAAGCCAAGAATAAGCCAATCCCGACCCATTTATGAGAAGACCTATATGCATACAGTTGGATAAAAGGTAATAAATAGAACGCTCTCCACACATAGAGAGGGTGTTGGTTACATTTATATATGTTTCCTCCTAATTTAATCTTTCTCTCTTTATTTCTCTCTCTAGTTTCTCTCTCTACTTTTCTTCTACTAGTTTTGTGTCTTATAGATTATTGGTAGTGCTTATTAGTTGTGTTTGGATCTTAGTTATTTAGGATAACATACATCCTCATTGTTTGTGATATTGGCATTCCAAGAATTTGTTAGGGACGATGATTCCGACATGCCTATAAAACAAACATGAAACTCAAACTCTCAGTCCCTATTGTCTTTTGTGTCCAATGAGGTTAGCATAAACATTTCCAAGCTATACATTCTTGGATCTTGAAGCAAGATACTTATTTTCTCTAGACCAAAATTTGAGAGCATTGGTAGGGAGATGTTTTGAAACTATGTCTCATTTCTTTGATCAAAATTTGTTTTATGAAAATCTTGGTTTGGGTAAGAGTTATCTCTCCTATAAAAAGCAGTATGAGCTTGATTATGATGTGGTTTGTTATAAGAGTGGTTTCTTCTTTGAGATGGTGGTCGAGATTTTTAAAAGGGGATTCTTTGATTGTGAAAAGCTTTAGGTTTAGATTTTTTGAATGAGTTAGGCATACTTTGTGAGATTGAGTTGTAAAATTTTTTCATGCTCTCGACACTTAGAATAGGAATTTTAAGACCATAGGAGTTATCATAATTTGTTTGAGAAGTTATAGGCTTAGAATAGTAATTAACCAAGGTACTCTTATCAAGTGATGATATTTGTTGACATGACATGTCATCCAAAGTATTGTTACTTCTTTTAAATTTTGAAAAGCTAAGAGTTTTGTTTTGAAGCTTAGACATATCATTTTTCAAAGAGTCAACCACATGTGTATGTTTTTCACAACTTAAGCATGGTTCAATTACCTCATTGATTTTGATAACCTTAGTCGTTTCAATTTTAACATCAAGTTCATTTGCTTATTGGTGAGTTTATTTGTTTCTTCTTGTAAAGTTTGTTTTTTCTTTAATAAATCTTTAATCCTTTTTATATAATCCTTATTTAGCTCTATGGGTTCAAAATTATCACTTTCTAGATTTTCTGTACTTAAATCTTTTTTTGAACATTAAGGATTTAGATGTACCTTTTGAGATCCAACTGCCGCAAGACATGCTTCATTTGCCTCTTCATGATTATCTTCATTGCTTATTGGTGTGTTTGTTTGTGTCATTTGAATTTTAATCCAAGAGAGAGAAGAGTGCGTGGTAAGTAGGTGACTGCTTTGATCTTGCTCCTTTTTATATATAAATAAATATAGATAAATATAAATATATAACAAGGATCAAAATCCATGAAGTCAATGTAACCGGAAGTAGCATATAGTGATTCCGGGTCGTTATGTCCCAACGAGGCTGGAATGGAATATCGAACAACGAATTGAAAAGTGATGCTTGAATATGACAAGGATATGATTGGGCACTAAACTTAATAGGCAAATGCACACAAAGATAAGCAAGGAAAATAAGCTAGAACAAGCATAAAAGCTAGAAAAGGTGAAAACACTTAAAACTTATAAACTAAGACACAAATAAGCTCAAATAACCTTAAGACAAACCAAATAAGCTAGACTAACTCTAAATAAGCAAATTCAGCAAGCAATTAAACTAAGTTAAGCAAGAGAAACTCAGCAGTACTAACAATAGTACTAACAGCAGTACTAATAGTACTAACTTGGAGTTAGTACTGTTCATGAAGCCTATAGCTGGTTTAAAACCTCTAAAGAGTTCATAAGGAGTCTTGTTATGAGGTTTGACTATTAAGACCCTATTTTGTACATAGCAAGCAGTAGTAAACGCTTCCTTTATCTGCCGCAAAAGTGTATGTATCTTAGAGTCAGCTAACATAGTCTAGCAGCCTCAATGAGTGTCCATATTCTCCTTTCAGCTACAATGAACCAATTTTGCTGGAGGAGTACTAGCTACACTATAATCTCTTTAATACCTTTTTTCCCTACAGAAATCATCCACACTTTGTTTTTTAAACTCTGTCCCATAATCAACACTACTGATTATTTTTACTTTCTTATCTACTAGTTTTCTACTTCTTTGATAAAATTTTTAAGGATCTCACTGTTTCATCCATAGTTGTTAAGAACCAATGAAATGCTACCTATAATTATTATGCTACTAAGAAGTCTTTTATTATGCATTAAGACTCTAACAAAAGTTGGACCAAAGAGATCCATATGCCAGCATAAACAAATTGCTTATTATTAATGGGATTCAAGCACTGGTCTTACAAGAGGCTCTGTGTTACTTGCCTTTAAGACAGGCAATACATGTTTGGTCATTCTCAAATCTTTTTAAGGGCAGATCTCTTACAAGATTTTCTTTGACAAGTTTATTAATATTCTTAAAATTTATATGACTAAGCCTTCTATATCATAGCATGATTCTATCAATTGTAGCCTGTTGCCAACTAACAAAGTTAAACTATCTTTAGGAACTATGTTATTTCATATCAAAACTGTAACTGTTATCCTGTCAAAATTTTTACGAAGTGATCTTAATTTAAACAGAGCAACTTAAAATAAGGAAGATAGAACAAGACATTACAAGTCCATTAAAAAGAACAAAGTTCTTTTGACACACCTTTGTGAGACACTAAAGAGGTTGAACTTTAACTCTTGACAAAGTAAACATAATCAAAAGTCAAGATATCATTTTAATAGTACCTTTGCAGTAAATACTCTGCCTCCCATAAGGCTCCTCCACCAAAAGTAACATTATCCACCCTCAAAGTCTTGAATCTAAAAGATAGCATTGTTCCAACATGTCTTGATCATCCACTATCAACAAATCCTTTATCATTTAGGTGTTTTAATTGCTCCTGCCACAAAGAAACTTAAAGAATTAGATTTACTTGGGGACCCAAGCCATTAACTCTGATTTGATCTCCTTTGTGCATCAATGTAATTATATTTGTTGAAAACCATGTATGCACAATTAGGTTTGATGGGGTGCTCCAAACCCAACAATGCTGAGGGGCTTAAACAACTTAAATCCCCTTGCCCTACATATTAACGGGTTGAAATCATAAATGGGTCTACTAGTATTAAACGCTTTGAATAAAACAAACCCCTTTTAGATAATGCTGTTCTCCGTAAAGGGCATGTGAACATGTTGATGTGCTTGATTTGGAAATAAGTCCTTGGTACTAAGCACAAACGGAGTTGTTGATTTGGGGTGAAACAATATAAAAAGGGCCTAACATTATTAAAAGACCCTAGCAGTACTAAAAGGTCTACAGAGTTAACAGACCTAACAGTAATTAACAGGCCTGTAGTATTAAAAGATATTAGCATCATCATTAAAACTGCTCTTGGATCATATTGCTTTGGTGTGCACGGATGAGAGGTTTTAGAATAGTAGTCATTATCCTTTTTGTTATAATTATTTCTACTTACTATTCTTTTCCTTTGTTGGTTAGGACAGCTGTATTGAATGTGATCAAAACTTTCACAGATAAAACATGCTTTGTTATTAAATACAAAGTTACATCCTAACTGATTGATTTTTGAACCATTCCAATTCCTTTGGTTTCCTCTAGGTCTTTGTGACATGTACATCTCAGCATACTTCACTGGCTTCCTAACTGGTTTTTCTATTTTAGCAGCAGTAGGAATAACAGTTTTCTTTTCAGGCTTAGTCTTAGACCCATCTTCTTGTGCAAACTCTTGTTCCTCATCATCTGACACCCAATCCTCAATAATTGGAGCATCATTATTCTTCCTAACTTTCTTAGGTTCTACTTCACTAACATTCTTACTAGTGTTAGACCCACAACCTTCAACAGACTCTACATGATTAGCAGGATAGAAAAACTTTTCTTTCCAATCTTTGTCAACCTTAAGTGGAGACTCAAAAGAGCTAGTTTGAGTATCAGTCATTTGGATGTTGTTCTAAAGAGTCTACATATTCTCCTTAAATTTATCTGACTCTTTATCACAACCATTGTAAGGCTTTAAACAAAATCCCTAGGAACCATACTCATTAATCTCAGATTCTTTGAATCTTTCAAGCCTGAAATAAGATAAGTCCTAAAAGTATGTTGGTCCTATAAGAATCAAGGATGAGGTAAGGGGACAACATTATAACCTACTCCTTTCTTGCTTTTGTCAGTTATCTGACTTTCTAACATTTCATTTAAGTCTTTAGCAGATTTATCAAACTTGCAATCCTTAAACTCAAATCCGCTTCCTTTCTTGTTAAAACCTTTTCAAGCGCAGTCCTAAGATAAACCTAACTTCATATACCTTTGCAACCTACAACATCTTTTAAGTAGAGAAATTTCCCATCGAGAGAAAATAACTTCGAAGCTCTTTATATTTTAATAATTTGACCATCTAAAGTATTCTAAACCTCATTTGTATGTGCTGCTGCTTTAAAATTCAGTAACCACTTAATTTAACAAGCAAATCATCATACTATTGCCTTTAGAGCTTCATAGTTTTTCAGACAATTTTTTGAACAAGATTTATCATTTTTTACCTCAGAATCTGAGAATGCCATGAGAGCCATGTTTGCCTGACGACCACTCATTCTCTGCATGTCACTCCAATCAAAGCCAACACCATCTATAGCACACATTGCCTTTTCAGAAGCATCTTCAATCTTTACAGTCTTTGTTGAGCTACCTGAATCCAATTTTCTATTGTCTTTACTCCTAGGTGCTTTGCATTCCCTAGCAAAATGTCCCATTTTATGACAGTTGAAACATTCAACTTTGATTTATCATATCCAGCAGTATTGCTTCCATCAATGATGATTTTCCTTCCAGATCCTTCTGGATAGAAACTAATTCCTTTCCCTCATTGCTTAGTATTGCCATATACCCACTTTAATCCATTTCTTCCAATCACATTATGAAATTTCTCATGTCTTCATGTACTAGTTTGAGACCCTATTTGGTTGAGTGGATATAAAGTGCATTATACTACTGCGGCAGATCACTAAAGCTAGCATACAAATTACAGTACTATGGCAGTATTGAACCTTGTGGAAACAGTACTAACTTCGAGGGTTAACAGTATTAATAATGATTAGTTACTACTTGATCATGCAAACCTGAATTAAGTTACAAATGCCAATTTTTATCATCTTGTATTGCACCAGCAGATTTCTTAACCTTCTGTTCAACAATTTTAAAATTGTTGTACAGATCATCCAAACCCCCAATAAAAGGTTACAAAAGTAGGTTTGTTCATCCAACACAACATTGGTATACCCAATCAGAAGGTAAGCTCCTTAAAAATTTACATATAGAAAGATCTTCTGGAGGAGTAACCACACCCAGAATTGCCAATCTACTAACAAGCTTTTAAAGCCTGTTAAAGATAGAATCAAGTGATTCTGAGCTTGAAGCACTAAAGTTTTCATACTGTTGTTTCAACAGAGCCTTCTGTGTCTTCTTTGTTGCTTCATTGCCTCCAAATCAAGCTTTAATTGCAGCATAAACATTATTGAGCATCAACAAACTGGTCCGAAGGTAACGTTTGATGTTCATTTGTTAGTGCCATGAGTAGATAGACTTTTTCTTGCCTTTGACCCCATTCTTTTTACTTGTATTTTCCTTCAATAGTCAAGCAGGCACATTCATCTTTAATGTTGTTGATAGTACCACATTATGGTGGATGTTAGTTTCAGGATAGGTACCACATGGAATTCCCATTCTCTATGACCTCCCATAGAGCATAATCCTGGATCTGAAAATACTGTTTAATCCTGATTTCCCACATCTCATACTCCCTGAGTTTGAGCATGGGAAGCTTAGCCAAAGCATTGTTCTGTGTATTCTCCAACTCCATTACTTCTAGTCAAAGTTTCTCAAAGCACATGCTCTGATTACCACTTGTTGATCTCCAAAAGCCTTGACTATTTCTTTACCTTGTAAAGAGTAATGTATACCTTGTGATAAATCCAAAATAACAATAGAAGAGACCTTTTTTATTGATATCAAAAGAGTAACGCGAAACTACACTACACTACTCAAGACGTATTAGTCAATGAAACTAGTACTAAATCAATGAACAATGAACAAAAAACACAAATGCTTCCAATAGTATTGATAAACAACAATACAGTACTCTTTGAGACCTAGTACTAGGGTTACAACCTTGAAGCTATATTTCTTTCTCTAAGACGTATATTATGACTATTAAGTAAATATAAAACCTAACCTAGGTATCTTCCTTATAACACCACAAGGAGTCCTTTACAAATAACTACCGAACTTTTAGGTATTAATACAAATATAAACATATAGCACATCTTCCTAAAATATATATGAATACATTCTATATTTTTATCCTCTTTGCATCTTAGCTCCAAGTCCCCGCAGCATTAAACCATCACCAGTATTAACTTTTTTCTAGCAGTATTAACTAACACTGGCAGTACTAAGTTTGTACAGGCAGTACTAACTCCATTAGTACTGTTAGTTATACCTTGGCTGTATTAACTCTTGATGAAGATTTATTCCCAACACACTACGTGATCATGCCTAGAAAAAATCTTTGATTACAAAGAGAAGGACAAAGAGGAGACCATAAGCCAAGAATAAAAAACACCCGGTTTAAACGTCGGTGATCAAGTCTTCCTCTTTAACTCTAGATTGAAGATGTTCTTGGGAAAATTAAAATCCCGTTGGTCCGGACCATTCACCATTGCCCAAGTTTTTCCATATGGCACCGTTGAGTTATCTCAAAACTCCGAGCCAAACTTTAAGGGTGAACGTCCATCGAATTAAGCACTAATACTCTACTTTGGGAGGGGACGTACAAAATTGGTTGTTCCCGGGATCTTCAAACTTCCCCATAGACAAATGAATTCCGGTGGATTGGGTCAAGCTTAGTTGACCCTAAACAAGGCGCTTCGTAGGAGGTACCCCCCAAGTGCTTATCCATTAGTTATATTATGTAGTAATGAATAAGTGTTTTTGTTGTGAGGAATGACAGCCTCTCTACACGTCCTAATTTATCTTACGAGTAGTAGTTCAATGCTTGTGTGTTGTATGTCCAAGATGTCCCGGATTTTTGAAGCCTCTCGTGTCCGCGAAGGTTTTTTTCCTTCATCAACACGTGCTCAAATCCTTAGCTGCAATTGGGAAATCCGTATATCTAACTAATCGATTAACGTTATCTTTTTTTAAGCATAACATAAATAAAATGGCTTAGGATTTGCAGTAGAGACCCTTGCGTAAAATATCGAGACAATGTTTCATTCTAGTATAGGGGATACTTCGATTTGATTGTGCTTGCAGCTGTTGTTTTTATGTAATCCCATTTTTACCACCAAATTTTTTTAAAAAATACCAAAAAAATAAAAAAAATTAAAAATTTTCAAAAATAAAATAAGTGTTTTGTCACAATTTTAAATTTCCTGCTGGGTAGAATAAGAATAAATTTTGACCCGATCGAGCGTGTTGAGCTCTAGCTTGTTCCTTAACGTTTAGACTAAGAGTTCGCGGATTCTCGCGAAGAACGAAAAATGACAGTGTTAAGTAAAAGTTGGATGCTAAACAAGGATTATTTGGAAATCTTAAGGGCTAATGTGTTTAATTTGTCGCTTTTTCTCCCATAAGCTCTTAACCTGATTAATATACGTGCTATTTTTGGAGATTAAACTTAAATCAGTAATTTTTATGTAGTATATAGCAAAAAATTTAGCCTTAGTTCAAATTTATACTTGAATTTTTCAAAAATAAGTCTTCTCTATCAAAAAAAATGATGATGAAAAATGAAAAAAAATATATATAATAAATATAAACTGTGGGCTGATAAAAGTTTGTTGCATCTTGCCGGCTCACAACCGATGTTACAGCCTTCTAAAGAAAGGCCATAGTAATCTAAAAAGTCGAGGGTTACAATTACATCAATGTTATGATTAAATATTAAGTGTGAATTAATAAATGTAAGATCTCTTTTTGTTAAATTCAAATATGCTTTTGAACTTTGACTATTCTATTTTAAGTTTTTAAATAAGCTATGTGTAAACGGGAAACCTAAGAGTTTTTGAAACCAAAGGTCCGTGAGTCCCGATACTAGTCTCTGTGAGGTGTCAAAAGCCTGGTCACTTAACCGTAAGGTTGGGATGTGCCGAGACCCAAAAGTCGCTACATGGTATGATCTTCCCGTCAAACTCATTATCTAGAGGTTGGAACGTGAAGCATAGAATCTTGCAAACGTTGATCCAGGGTTGAAATTCCAAAATAGCACAAAACAACCTAAGATTATAATAATTGTGTAGTGAAAAGTTCACAAATTTGCATAATATGGAGTAGTGTTAGCATCTTACACTTTTATTATAACCGGTGATTTCGTTCTAAGCCTTATGATTTGGTAGCAAGTGAAAAGTACCAGGGACGATGAAGTGTTTCTCCCATTTTTTCGGGCATTCTCGGATCGAAATGCAGTCTTGTTCTATGATCCCATAAAAGTTATAAAATAACAAAAGGTCAAATAAGTTATTAGCTTGCTAATAAGAAAAGCACAAAAAAAATGAGAAAAATGAAAAATCACAAAAATATTGTAGTAATAAGATATATATCAAATATGGTTAAAAACGGGGCTTTTCAAAGATATTGATTCTTTATTTCCCTTGATGAATACTTAGCTACTTTTCGAGGTTATTAGTCGAGAGGGATTAAGAGTCTTAGTTTTCTAAGTGATTACTTATAGCATTGCGTGAGGACACGGCAATGTCTTAGTATGGGGGATTTTGGTATGTGTTTAATTACAAAAACCATTTTCCATCAAAACTGGACTTAAATGACAAAAAACATACAAAATAATACATTTTAATTGTCTGTATTTCACATATATTGTAGTCATTTTACGATAATCAAGAAAAGGAACCAAATCGAAGCCAAAACAACAAGAAACGAGCACGGGAACAGAAAGAGCGTGATGAAGTCAAAATCAAGTCAAAAAGTCAATCAAAGTCAACCCGTCAAAGTCAAAGGTCAAACCCGAAGCCGTAAACCGAAGAATACTTAATGGGCCCACCCGAACCCAACAAATGGGCCGGATAAGCCCCATAAGTATATTGCATGAAACCTTAAGCACAAGTAATATTAAAGATAGCCCAAATATAACCCATGATGTTCTATAACCCGTCCCAAACAACCCACTAAAAGCCCATTCCCACTTAACTGTCGTTAACCCTTATTATCACTTGAGCTTGACTTTCGTTAGTCCACAAGGACTTTCCTTGCAATGACATATAACACCCACGAGTGCTAAAAACCATTCCGACCTTTTTCCACACCCCAAATTATAATCAACACAAGGACTAAAATTGCAACACTATGTATAACTTTGAGGGACTATTTATACCAACTCCCCAAACATTCACCTAATTTATATCAAACAAACAGGACACCCCATTTCCCGCCTTACTGTTCATCATCTCCCCTGTCCCTGTCCCCCCCCCCTCCTCGACCACTGTTTACAACCAGCCAAAACCCTTTACAACCGACCCTGTCCTCACCACCACATGGCCTCATGACACCTTGGCAATCCCCTAATACCCCATTGGACAAGAAAAAACAACACAAGATCAAGGGACAGGATCATTTGGTTTGGGCTCCAAGCAAATTGAAAGGCTATGATGAGCTTATGATTTCGCTCACACAACAAGCACAAGCTGAAGCCTCTTTCTAAAGAAGCACACCAAGAGACCTCCTTGAATCTTCCTACGAGTAGTATAAATATAGGACCTCTTGAAGCCATTTGGCAGTTAGTTTTTGGTGTAGTCTTTTAACACTAGTTTAAATTTTAATCATTTTCATATTGAAATTTTTGTATATTTAATTTTTGAAGTTAATGAAATTAAAGTTGGTTTTCTTAAAAAAATCTGTTTTAGCTTCTTTTGTTTTTCAAATCTTGACATGTTTCAAAAGCCTTTATAAGCCTTATAGTTCTTAATCATACACAATGAAAGTATCTATTTTTTCTTTATGAAAAAGGACTTAAGTAAATTTTACAAAAATCTCAAAAAGAATCTCCCCTAAAAATCACCTCAGCTTCTTTTTGGATGATAAGCTAGATTTGGAAGAGCTTATAGACCTACTAGCTTGTTTTATACAAGCTAGAGCTTGTAGAATCTTTTTATCACCCTTGTTTTAGAGCAAAGGGTATTGTAAGTCTTCATTTTAGTTTTTTGCTTATTACTATTCAATTGCTTATTACTTTGCTTATTTTCTGCATTATCATGCTTATTTATGTTTTTGCATAAATACTTATTATACTTTGTTTAAAGTGCTTATTTTCTTTGTTTATTAAGTATTTGTTTAAGCCTACCTTATTTACTTTGTAAACTGCTTATTGCTCTTGTGCTTATTCTAGTGCGTATCATTGTTTGCTTTGCGCTTATTTGTGCTCATCTTTGCATGTTAGCTATCTATTTTTAAGTATCTAAGCTTAAATCTCACCAAATCTTTTAACAAATTGGAATATCCATACTTAAAGGAGGTGTTTGGGAGTGTGGTTAATGGGTCAAATAGAGTTTAAAAATCCATGATGGAACCATTTTCAACTTTGACAAGCCTACTTAAGTCGTTCTTAATCCAATTTTAGTTTCTAAGTTCTAAGATTGATTTTAAGGTTTTTCTAAGAGTTGTGTTAATCTGTGGTTCAAAATGGTCTCAATAAGTGCTTATTTGATTAGATACTTTAAAACAGTTTTGAATGTTGTTTTTGTGTTCTCTTTGAATGCCTAATGCAGTAGCAAATTGTCCCTTTTTGATTCACTTGTGTTTTTTCTAAAATATGTCAAGTCTTTATCAAGTTGTCCTGTGGTAAAACTATCTTTTTAAATCTTAATTTTCAGATGTTAAAAAAGGTTCTTAGTTTTTGAAAATTTGAGCATAAGCTCTTTTTGAGTCAGTCTCCATCTGTTTTAACCTCTTTTTCATTTTAGATCTTATTTGGTGGCTTATTTATAAGCTTGCTTTTTAGCCCTTTAAAACCAAAAAGTAGTTGCCCTGGTGCAGACAGCCAATTTCACAAGCCATTTTCTATGCTTATATTTGTTTCAAACTTTAACTTCTTTGCATTTTTAGATACCCTATAAGCCACTCTATAAGCTCTTATAAGCCTTAAGCCAAAAGATTCACTCTAAGGGCTTAAAAATTAAGCCCAAAGAGTCCTCTTTGGCTTTTTGATTGACAGTTTTTGGCCAATAGCCATTTTGCTTATTATAGTTTATTTGCTTATTGCATTAGCTTATTTAGGTTTAGTTTAGCTTATTAGGTTAGTCTAAGCCTGTTCTAGCTTATTTGCTTCTTAGTGTGAAATTTTAAGTGTTTTAACATTTCTAGCTTTTATGTCTATTTAGCTTATTGTCATTGCTTATTTTTGATCTCTTTTGCTTTTTAGGTATAGCTTATTTTTTTAGCTTATTTTCTATTTTTAGTTGCTATTTGTTTAAAAGAAAGCTAAACAATTAGTTTTTTTTACTTAGAGTAAATTAAGCATTTTTGTTTAGCTTTTTCAGCTTATTTCGTGCTTATTTGTTAGTTATAAATTTTTTGTCTTTTTTAAAGTTGCTTATCTTCAGCTTATCTAAAAAGTTGTAAAAAAAATGAAAAACAAAAACGTTGGGATTAGGGGAAGCCCCAAGTGAGCAAGGCTCGAACTTGGGACCTCAACCCCATCGACCAACATTTATAACACATACTCACTACCGGTGTGCTACAATAGCTCATTCGGTAGTGTTTTGCACAATTAATTATATAAGGGCTTTATAGCCCAATAAGCCCATAAGCTGTTTTTTCGAATAGCTTTTTCAACTTTATTATTTTTCCTAGGTTTAAAATAGTTTAAATTAATTTTCTTAATTTTTCCAGATTTTATTAATTTAGTTTAGTATTTTTAATAATTAATTTTCATTAAAATCGTTTTTAATTCATAATAAATTATAAAAAAATCAAAAAAATATAATTCTTTTTTAGAAAATTTTCTTTTATCATATTGCACCTAGGAAAAATAGAGTTGCTCTCGTAGGGTTGTTTTTGCAAAATTTCATTTTTTAAAGAACTTTACTCTTTTCGCGTTCACGTTTTTATGTTTTAAAGCTCAAATCAACGCGTTTTCGATCTAGTTTCTTTAATCTTTACTTTTAGTAAATTATAGATCATTCAAAAGTGCAAAAATCATTTTAGGTAATTTTTGAAAATTTAGGGTTTTGAGTCAACATTATTATATTCCCGTTATTTTTTTAGCTTAATTTGTGTCCTTTTCATTTTTAGAGTAATTGCATTAAATCTCCGTAGATTTAGTAAATCCAATCAAATCTCTTCCGTACAATTATCAAATGACAATCCAACCTCGACTTTCCAATTCACTCTTCATTGGTGATAAACGACCTCCGGGAATATAATATACTACTTCCGGTTTTATTGATTTTGTGGATTTTGATCCTTATTATATATTTATATTTATTTATATTTATATATATAAATGGTTGAATCTAGCACCTATCAATTTTTGGCGATGTTGCCGGGGAAGAGTGTTAAGCTTTTTCTCGTTTCGAATGTTGACAACTTATGCATTGAAGATCCTTCCCGTGAATTTTTTTTTGTTCATTAAAAAAGATAAAAATATACAAAATATTTTTCAATTTCCCTTTTTAGCATATTATAAAAAAAAACAAGAAAAAAACCACAAAAGATAAAATCATTGTCAATTACAAGAAATAAAAATCACAAGTTTGGTAAAAAGAACAACAACATTTAGATACTTTCAACTGAAGTATGAACCATTAATAAGTTTTCCTGAACCAAAGAATAAAAACTTACCTTTTGTGTCACATGCGAAGGTCGTTTCACCTTTGAAAGATAAACCAACTCAAAAAGGGTATAAGTCGGGTTTTCCTAGGAACTACGACCCTAAAGATAAAAGGTTTTTAATAGCTATCGCGCTTTCCTATTCTCCCTCCTTTTGGCTTTATTCTTTTCGAAGAGTTACCGAGAAGCTTGTTGTTTATTAGGTTTAAGTTGTCTTATCTCGTTGTCTGTTATTAAAATAAATTGTAAATTCATAAACCAAAAAGAACCAAAAAAATTAGTGTAAATTTTCTTTTTAGTGCATGCGCACTCGTTCTCAATCCCGTAACCGTCAACAACAACAAGCCCCACCAGCTTTGTTGAACCATTTAATCTTGAAGAACCAATTGAAAATCCAGCTCCTCCCGTAGTTACGATGGATGATACTCGTACTATGGCTCAATTGCTCGAAGCACCCACCGAGGGTTACGAGGATGCCATCGTTGTTCCCGAGATCACCGCGGACAACTTTGAGCTTAAGCACGGTTTGCTTACCCTCGTTCAAAACAAACAATTTTTCGGACATGACAAAGAAGACCCTCATGCTCACATCCGTTATTTCAACAAGATCACTTCTACGATGAAGTTCCCGAACGTCCCGAGTACGTCGGTAAAGCTTATGCTTTTCCCATTTTCCCTCGAGGGGGCCGCCCGGATTTGGCTTGAGAAAGAACCCCCTCGATCGATTCTAACATGGGATGATCTTGTTTCGAAATTCATCAACAAATTTTTCCCTCCCTCTAAGACAACAAATCTTCGAAATGAAATCACGAGATTTCAACAAAGATTTGATGAGACGTTTTATGAGGCATGGGACCGATTCAACGATCTTCTTCGGGCATGTCCACATCATGGATTTTCGGAGTTACATCAACTCGATACTTTCTATAATGCTTTGAACTCTAATGATCAAGATTCGTTGAATTCCGCCGCGGGTGGTAACTTTTTGGATAAAATGCCCCGTGATTGCCTAAGAATCATTGAAAGCAAATCCAAAGTTCGTAATTCACGTAACAAACCAGTTGTTGCAAAAGTGAGTTCGAGCTCTTCTACCCCCGGTATTTCTCCCGATGTTGCCGAACTGAAAGATATGGTGAAAGCTTTACTTCTTGATAAGAAATCCCAAGCTCCCACTCCCGTGAAAGCGGTCGAGGAAAGTTGTGTTACTTGTGGTGGTGCTCATTCGTACTGAAATTGTCCCGCCACCAATGGCAACGTTTATCATGACAATATTCAAGAGTACGTCTCTCAAGCCGCCGAAGCTAACTACAACCAAGGAAACACCGGTTACCGAGCCCCGATTGCTAATCAAATTCGACCTCCCGGTTTTCCTCCGTTCAAAACAATCAAAACAATCAAGGAAATAATCAAAACCGTTACAACCAGAACCGGGGGAATAATTACAATCAAGGATCAACTTACCCACCCCCGGTTAATCAAGGACAAATTTATCGACCCCAGGTTATTCAACCTCCGGCTTACCAAGCTCTACCTTACCAAGCTCTGGCTTCTCAAACACAAGGTGTGACAAAGACCGATTTTGAAAGCTACGTCAAAGCCAATGATGCGGTTATGAGAAACATGCAAGACCAAAATCAAAACTTGCAAAATCAAATGACCAATTTAACGGACATGCTTTGAAAATTCATGAATGCCAATACCGCTTCATCTTCAAGTACGGGTTCTCTCCCGAGTAATACCGTTACTAACCCGAAGGAAGACTTGAAGGGTATTACTACCTGAAGCGGTGTTGCTTATCAAGGACCCACGATTCCTACTACTTCTTCTTGTCCCTCTAAAGTAGTGGAGCGTGAAACCAAGGTCACAAAGGACACGATGCTTCCTACTAATAACAGAAGTACCAAAGACGTCCAACCTCCGGTTGTCCAAGTATCAAATTCTGAGCCCGTTGTTATTTCTGTTAGTGCTCCGATGCCTAACCTGAAACCAACAATTCCATATCCTTCAAGATGTAATGATGAAAGGCGCAGTGAAAAAGCTAAAGAACAAATTGAGAAATTCTATGAAATCTTTAAAGATTTGTGTTTCAAAATTAGCTTAACGGATGCTTTGATTCTTATGCCTAAATTTGCCTCGACTCTTAAAGCCTTAATCGGAAACAAGGAAAAGTTAAGTGAAATGGCTAGAACTCCGTTGAATGAGCATTGCTCGGCGGTCATCCTCAACAAGTTACCCGAAAAACTTAGAGACCCCGGCAAATTCCTCATACCGTGTGATTTTCTTAGAATAGATGAGTGCTTAGCCTTGGCCGATCTTGGCGCTAGCATAAATATCATGCCATTATCCGTGTGGAAAAGACTTTCTCTTCCGGAACTCACTCCTACTTGTATGACTCTTGAACTAGCGGACCGTTCAATCACTCAACCGATCAGTATCGTCGAAGATATCTACATAAAAGTAGGAAAGTTCCATTTTCCGTCTGACTTCATAGTCGTAGACTTTAATGCCGATCCCCGAGTTCCCCTAATTCTCGGGAGATCATTCTTAAAGACCGGACGTGCCTTGATTGATGTTTACAAAGGAGAACTAACACTTCATGTTGGAAAAGAAGCCGTAACATTCAATCTTGACCAAACTTCGAGGTACTCCTCTAATTACGATGATATGACGGCAAACCGAATCGACGTCATTGAATTGGATTATGAGGAGTATTCTCAAGAAGTTCTCGGTTTCTCTGATTTGATCGCGAGTGGCAATCCCACTCCTTACTATGACCAGATCGTTTCTACCTCTTCTCTGATTCTCACTCCCTTCACTACTAGAAAAATGACTTTCAGCGACAGACATTTCCGAAGAAAAATATCCCGTCGCTAATTCTGGAAATATTCCGACAGATTTCCGACTACTATGCTTTTCCGACAGATTTACGACGGATTTCTAAGAGATACTGTTGTTTCCTGCCATTGTTTCCAACTGAATTCTGACGGACCAGAAATTAGCGACCAAGATTCAGCGACAGACATGTTCCATCACAAATCTGTCGGAAAACTGCCGTTAGCGACGGATTTCCGACTGAAACTGCTGTTAGCGACGGATTTCCAACTGAAAATAGTCGTCGCTATAGACCTGCTATTGTAGTAGTGCTTTGGGGATATCGATTTTCTTCTTCTTGAGGAAGCTGATGCTTTCCTCGCTCTTGAAGATGATCCAACTTCACCGGAAGTTGATGACTCTTATTATGACCTGGAGGGGGATATTCTTCTTCTTGAAGCAATTCTTAATAGTGATCCTTTACCACCCCCTCCCAACCAAGGAAATTATTTGCCAGAAATTCAAAAGGAACTTAAGATTTGTGAAGCTAAAACTGATAAATCTTTAATTGATAAACCTCCCGAGGTCGAACTTAAGGACTTACCTCCTCATCTCGAATACGAATTTTTGGAGGGTAACGACAAGTTGCCCGTCATAATTGCTAAAGACTTGAGTATCGAGGAGAAAGCAGCTCTCATAAAGGTTTTGAAGTCATGCAAGCGAGCCATTGCTTGGAAACTCTCTGACATAAAGGGTATTAACCCATAATTTTATACTCACAAGATTCTTATGGAAGATGACTACAAACCAGCAGTCTAACACCAAAGACGGGTAAATCTAAAGATGCACGATGTCATCAAAAAATAGGTTGAAAAACTTCTTGATGCCGGGTTAATTTACCCGATCTCGGATAGTCCTTGGGTAAGCCCCGTACATTGTGTACCAAAAAAAGGGTGGTTTTACTGTTGTTGCAAATGATGAAAATTAATTGATCCTGACTCGATTGGTCACAGGGTGGCGTGTGTGCATTGACTATCGTAAATTAAATGAAGCCACCCGTAAAGACCATTTTCCACTTCCCTTTATGGATCAAATGTTCGAGAGGTTAGCGGGAAACAATTACTATTGTTTTCTCGATGGTTTCTCGGGTTACTTTCAAATTCCCATCGATCCTAAAGATCAAGAAAAGACAACAATCACGTGTCCTTACGGAACGTTCACCTATCGTCGCATGCCTTTCGGCTTATGCAATGCACCAGGCACATTCCAAAGGTGTATGATGGCTATCTTTCATGATATGATCAAAAAAATGATGGAAGTCTTTATGGACGACTTTTCGGTCTTTGGGAATTCATTCGAAAATTGCCTCTCTCGCTTGGACAAGATGCTTCAAAGGTGTGAAGACACCAATCTTTATCTAAATTGGGAGAAAAGTCATTTTATGGTTAAGGAAGGCATTGTCCTTGGCCACAAAATTTCAAAGAACAGGATTGAAGTTGATAAAGCCAAAGTCGATGTAATTGCTAAATTACCTCATCCCACCATCGTCAAGGGTGTTCGGAGTTTTCTCGGTCATGCCGGTTTCTACTGACGGTTCATTAAGGATTTTTCCAAAATTTCCCGACTGATAACTCATCTCCTTGAGAAAAATACTCCGTTCATCTTCTCAAATGAATGTATTCAAGCTTTTAATACATTAAATAAAAAACTTACCGAAGCTCCAATCTTGATTGCCCCAGACTGGGATCTACCCTTTGAGCTTATGTGCGATGCAAGCGACTTTTCCATAGGTGCAGTCTTGGGGCAGCATCATGAAAAACACTTTAGGCCTATACACTATGCTAGCAAAACATTGAACGAGGCGGAATCGCATTACACCACGACGGAGAAAAAAAAATGTTAGCCGTGGTGTATGCCTTCGAAAAATTTTGATCTTACCTCGTCTTGAACAAAAGCATAGTGTATACGGATCACTTTGCCCTAGAATATCTCTTTGCTAAAAACGTTTCCAAGGCGAGATTGCTCTGGTGGGTTCTCCTCCTTTAAGAGTTCGATATAGTTGACACAAAAGGAGCCGAGAATCTTGCGGCCGATCATCTTTCCCGATTAGAAAATCCTTATGAAAATGTGCTCGACCCA
>BQNB010071750.1:0-27588 GCA_026074375.1 Tanacetum coccineum
GGATGAAAAGCTTCATTTTGTTGAAGAACCTATAGAAATCATGGATCGCTAAGTCAAACAATTGAGACGAAGCCGTGTCCCAATTATCAAGGTTCGATGGAACTCTAGGCGTGGCCCTGAGTTTACATGGGAATGCGAGGATCAATTTCGAAAGAAATATCCGTACCTCTTCGCAAAGACTGCACCATCGTCAAGTGTCGTGTCATAAGCCTTGAGGACAAGGCTCATTTAACGGGGGAAAACTATAACACCTTATATTTTAGGTCATTGTATGACGTTATGTAATACACTGTTTATTTTTAGGGTTGTACGCATTCACTCTTGATTTTAAGTATTAAGTGAAATCGCGTAAACTAAAAATGATTATTCAATGTAAACGGGCCTCAAACATTTAAATGATTACATCAAGCAAGTGTTAAGTGATTATTTTGAGGATAATTATTAACTTTGTTCATCTTATTTTTATTGGTTACGTAAAATGCTTACGTTTCGCGATAAAATGCGTTTAGGCATTCCCGGAAGCACCAAAACCTATCTACGCTTCAACAAATACCCACGATTATACCCAATACTCAAAATTAACAAAATATCATCACCTATATGTATATGTGGCCGGATATTGGGAGATAGGACTAAGGAAATATCTAGTTTGCATGACTATTTCCTAAATATCAAGGATAAGACTTATCCTAGGGAACCAAGTCTTATACCTTTACATACACTTGACTAATTTCCCTAGAAATCCTCCTTTGGTTCCTTGAATAAGTCTTGGGGTATATAATGCCTAAACTAGGAAGCAAACACATACACATCTCTTTTCCAAGGTGTAAACAAAATCAATCTATCTCTTTCTCTCCTCTTGAAGCCCACGGCTCAAAATCATATACATACACAAACCATACAAATTTTTATACCACTTATACAAGCATACACACATCATATCTAAGGCATACTAAGAAGGTTTGAAGGCTTGGTTAAGCCTTTACAAGGGTTGAAGCAAGAAAAGGAAACTAGGGTTTACTTGGGAAAATTAGGGTTTTCACCTTATATTTTCAAGCCAAGGGTTTAAATCACAAGGGTGTGATTGTTCTCCTTTTCACTACTCATTCATACAAGGTTATCTAAAACCCTAATCATTTCATAATTATGATTTTATGTGTTTATATGTTCTATTTAGCAATATCACCATTTAGGATACTTTTAAACATGTGAAATGGATTTTTACTTGTGATCATTGTTTTGTGAACTTTTTCACATGTTATATGGATGTAAATATGATGTTATAATGGAAGTATAACTCTTGTACACTCTTGGTTTATGTATAAAAAGTTCATGTGTAAACTTGTTAAATTAGGGTTTCTTTAATAAGTTTTGATTAAAAGTAAGATTAGAGAACTTGTCATCTTGGATACATGGACAAAGTATGGACTAATAGACTTATTATATGTAAGACATAAGCTATAAAGTGTTGTAAAGTATTTGTAACAAGGTGTTGAAGCTTAAAAGTATAAAATCAAGCTTAAAACAAGTTTTTAACACAAACTTCAAAACTTTCTGTTTTGGGACGAAAATAAAAGTATCTATATTATGTTTTATAAAGATAGTACATCCCATGAGGATTCCAAAATGATAAGAAACTCAAAAAACGGATTAATAACGAAGAAGATACGCTAATTACGAGTTTACGACGATAAATACTTTTATAAAACTATTTTTATAAAAGTTACTATTCACCACAGAAACTTATACTTTTAAAACATCAATAAATTGATAAAACTTTTAATTACGAGAACGTGCTCGCAAGAATCGCTAAAAACGGAGCTATAACGAATAAGATACGACATTTACGGGTTTTACGCTAATTAAAACGTAAAAATAAGTTATTAGCTGTGATGAACAGTAAAAACACTATTCACCACAGAATGTTGAAAACTTAAAAATGTAATATTATGATCACTCGTCTTAATTAAACGAAAGCGTGACTAAGAAACTGCGAGAAACGGACTTAAAACGAGTAAAGTAGGTCATTTCGTTCAAAAGGCGTATTTAGAAAACGTTTTTTACTTTAAAATATGATTTCACTAAAACGATTAGATGTGATGACTATATAAATATATTGATTGTTAGCTAATAAAAGTGCTATATTACTAGGGAGTTTCATAATGAGGCCTCTTCGGGGTGGCGTATCGACGAGTTGTTGAATTTACGATTTAAAGTGTCCTAGCTCCTCATACGTCACTACATGACCTCTGAATTATGATAGCCCGAACAATAGTATGATGTAGCTAAAAAAAGGTTATATATGGTAGTTTTTAGTCTAAGTACTTGAGTACTCATACGACCTATATTAACTAGGTTGCATTCGGGCGTTAGCGTGACACGTTTTCATTTGGGATATTTCATTATCAATTTACTCACTCGAGGTGTGTTCATAGCCCCTCGTTTTACATGATTTGTTTTATATGTTTTGGGGTGAGAAACAATGCATTGTTTTTACATAAATGGACACAAGTGGATATTTTATGTATGATTACGTGTCTGCCTAAGATATGCGATACACCCAAAAGAGCTGACATTAATAATGAATCTGTCAATTACAAAATTGTGACGCTAGAAAGTATAATGAATAGATCTATTGGGATTGACATCCCCGTTTGGGTGATTAGCTATCACTGGCCAAACGAACGTATACCATGTCGATTAAAGGATGTTGCGGGTTAAAACATCAATACGGGCAATGTGGGCAATTTTATATTGCTATTTATTTAAGTCAAGCTTCAATGTCATGAGCTTAGCGCAATGTAATTAAATTTTATGATGTTTGCATCTGTTGCAAATCTTGTGGTCCTGTATTAAACGAATGTTAAATAAATATAGTGATTCACCAACTTTGTGTTGACGTTTTAAAGCAATGTTTTTCAGGAGGTCAATAAGACACGAGGTGCAGGGGATACATTGGTGATATATTTTGGATGTCATATGTTTAAGATTTGGTTGCATGCATTTTGGGGTATCTTGTGTCATGAACTAGAATCTTTGTAATATTAACAATGAACAAGTTAAGCTTCGGGCTTTTTGTAATAAATATTTGCTAAATCCAATGTATCAGTTTTAAATGGCTTTTAAATGGTCATTCTATATATATATCTTGTGTTGTTGATCTTTGAAGTAACACGCCCTAGACTCTTCTTCCGCTGCGATCCATTTTGGGGGTGTTACAGTTTAAATATGCGCCTAATCATTTAACTGGACCTCTGTTAACGCCTAACAAGAGAGCTAGATACGGATATGCTCTCCATATCGTGTTTTCAAAGTTAATTAGGAACCAATAGGGTCACCAAATAACGTTCTGTCTTTGTCTTAAAATTAAGAGCTTAGTTGGACCGGCAGGTGACACCGTAATGATTCAACAAGTATGTTTCTAGATAAATTGATAAAGATATTAACTGTGACTACACGACTAGTGAATATAAAAATACCATCAAACAGTAAGTGGGTAAAGTCTCGATGGGCTAGGGTTTATCAAGATCACCATTGCTTTAATACCTAGATAGATTATACTTAAACTAAAAGGACGCTTTATGCGGATACGTTAATTGTGACAAGATTCAACGTGTCTAGGTCTTAGGATGATGTCCCGCCTAAGTCTTAAGAATGATATGCCAAGCTTCGAGATAAAAAATATTGCACTAAAAATATAACAGGACCAGCGTTCCAATCGGATTTAATATGGCTAAGTACGGTTATCAATTATTTAGCTTGTACCGCTCTTTTATCTCTGATTGGTTTTCCTTGCATGTTTATTCCTGTTAAATTGATTTATTCACCATAAAACCTATGCCAGTCTCTCAGGTTGAAACCCCCCCTCCCCATTATCATTAGAACGTATATAGCATAGGTTAACCAAAGTACACCACATATCACTATGGTACATTACGCAGAGCATCTATGTACAATAGAGAACGAGACAGATAGAGGATTTCTATCTCACATAGGTCTCTCGAGAGTGAATGGGATTTATTGGGTACTTTCCGAATAGCGATATTCTCAAATCACTACCGGCGACTTCACATCTCACGTGTGTGTGGGCGAGAGACACAACTTACGAGAACACACACGGGCTTATCAGGGGGGGGAGAATGAATGGATGGTTGGGGGAGGGTAGGGGGGAAGGGGAACGTAGGGTGGTAAGATGGGGGGAGGGGGGGGTGTGGGAAAAGACTATGTTGAGAGGGGTGGGGGGGTTTGCGATGGTTTTGATTGTAATTGAGGAATGGGGGGGGGATATGGTAGTTGGGGGGAGGGGGGAAATATTGGGGTGTATAGAGGGTATTGTGAAATTGGTTTTGAGGTAGTGTGGTTGGAGTAGGGGGGGGATGTGAGATGGGGGAAGGGTGGGAGGTTGGGGTGAGTTTGGGGGTGATTTTTGTTGAGAGTGAGTGGTGGGGGTTTGGTGGGAATAGGGTGATGAATTGGTTGGGGTTTTGTTTGATGTATGGGGAGGGGGGGGGGGGAAGGGATGGGGGGGGTGGGGGGGGTGAGTTGGACATGATTGAGGTAAGGTTGGGGAGGTATAGTATGTTTTAGAAATGTAAGAGGGGTGGGGAAGGGGAGTAGAAATGTGGGGGATTTGGGGTTGAGTAATTGTGCGTTTTGGTACATTGGTTGAAGGGAAAGGGGAATTGATAGTTTGGGTGGTAGGGGGTGGGTGGGTATTGGGTTGTGGGTGTTGTTGGATGAGATATTGTGGAAGGAATGGTGGAGTGGGAAGGGTGGGGATATGGAGATTATGAGAATAGTTGTGGGTAGTTATATGGTTTAGGTGGATAAGGTGAATATGGTGTTGAGGAGTGAAGAGGGTGGGTGGAGTGATAGGGGATTGGGGGGAGGTTATGATAGGAAGGAATGTCATGGGTTTGGGGATGGATTGTGTGGTTGTTGGATGATAATTTAGGGTTAGAGGGGGGGGGGGGGGGTGATGTTGTTGGTTGGTGGTGAGAGTGATGAGGGGGGGTGTGGGAGGTGTAATGGTTGGAAGGATGGGGGGAAATAGGAGTGAATTTTGGGGTTGTTGGATAGGGGTTGAGAGGATGATGAAGGGGGTGGGGGGTGTGGGGTTGGGATGAATGGTGGTTGGAATGGGGATAGTGAGGAGATGATGATGATATATGGGGTGATGTTAGGGAGGGTATTTGTGGTGGGTGTGTTGGGTGGGGGGGGTTTTGGGTGGAAATTGAAGGAATGGGGGGTGGGGATGTGATAGTGGTGAATAATGGGGGAGGAGGAAAGTTTTTGGTTTTTTGGTTGATGATTGGGGTTTTGGAATGAAAGTAGGGTGATTTGAGGTGGTGGATTGGTTGGGGTGGAGGTGGGAAGTAATATGATAGGGTTAAAGAAAGGGTTGGTGGTAGTTAGTTAGAAGGGTGTTGAAGATTAGTGGGGTGTGGGATAGGGAGGGGGGGTGTTAGGGAGAGTATTTGGGGGGGATAATGGAGATGATTTGTTGGGGGGGGGGGGGAATGGGGAATGATTTGGGGGGAAGTTTGTTTGTATTTTGGGTGGATTGTTGAAAGAGATTGTTATTTGGTATTTTAATTGTGTTTTTGTGGAGTAGGGTAGTGGGTTTGGGGATTGTAAAGGTGGTTGGTTGGGGGGGGGGGGGTTGTTAGTGGGGGGGGGGTGGGAGGGTTGGGTAGGAGTATATGTTGGGGGTTTTTGAAGTGTGGGGATTAGTTAGGGGGGGTTGGGGGTGTGGGGGGATTTAGAGGGGGTGAGGGGGATATTGGGAGTGGTTGGGGTGAGGGTGATGGGTGGTATTTGGAGTTGGTGTTGGGTGGTGGGGGGGGGTGGGGTGGTGGGTATTGTTGATGTGGGTGGTTTGGTGGGGGGGGGGGGGGGGAGGGGTTTATTTGTTGTTGTGTAGTAGGGTTTATTGTGGGGTGTTTTGGGGGGGGGGAGTGGGTTGATAGGGGTTGAAATGTTGGATGAGAATGGGGGGATGGGGATATAGGGGGGTGGGTGAGTGGGGTTGGTGGGATGGTTGTTGGTGAGTTGGTATTTTATAAGAGAGTTTGGTGGTGTTATGTTAGGGATTATGATTGGGGTGTGTGGTTTAGTTGGTATTTTATAAATGTGGGGGAGTTGGGATGGTTTTGGTAGGGTTTTGGGGATAATGTGGTGGGGAATTGGGTGGGTGTGTTAGGGGTAAAATGGGGGTAAGGGAGTATTTTGGTGGGAAATGGATGTGATTTGATGATTTGAGGGGTGGTATTTTTAGTGGGAGTTTGGTAGTTTGGGATGAGTGATATTTGGATTATAAAGTTGTGGGTATGTGAGTGTGGGGGTTGTATTGATGTTGTTTATATTGTTGTGGGGGAATGGTATGGTGTTGGTTTGTTTGATTTTGTTGTTTGATTTATTATATGTGTATGGTGGTTGTGGTTGTTTTGATGTAGTGGTTTTATGGTTGGGGGTTGTGGGGTATTGTGGGGGATGTAAGGTTTGAGAGAATGTATTGAGGTTATTAGTGAGTAAGTGGTGGGGGTGAAGTTTGGGGGTATTATAATTTTAAAATTTGAGGGGGGGGTAGTGTTTTTGTGAGTAGGATAAGAGGGGGGGGGGGGGATGGGGTGGGATGTAGGAAGGGGAGGGGGGGGTTTTGGTTTGAGGTGTGGGAGGAAAGGTTGTTGATTAAGAGGGTTGTGGGTAGGAAGGATAGTGTGGTTGGGGGTTAGGGGAGGAGGGGTGGGTGGGGGGTGGAAGAGAAGTGAGAGGTATGTTTGAGGATTGTGGATGGGGGGGGGGGGGGGTGATTGAGATGAATGGGAGGAAGAATTTGGTGTAGTTGGATAGGTTGGATGTAATATGGGAAGAATTGATTTTGTATAGTTTGGTTGTTTTGGAAGTGGGGGGGATGTTTAATATTGGGGGGGGTTTATAAAGTTGATTGGGTGTTTTGGTATAAGATGATTTGTATAAAGTATAGGTGGGAGGGGGGAAGGTTATTGTGGATGGGATGAGTTATTGTATGTTGAGGTGGGGTGGGGTATGTAGAGTGGTCTATGTTGAGTAGTGTTATATTAATAAAGTTAAAGTTGGGTTTTATAGTTTTGATGTAGTTTAGTATAAGATATGTTGGGGTGGAGAGAGGGATAGAGGGGGTGTTAGTTGGTGTTAATTGTCTGGGGTTTGGGGGTTGATATAGATGGTAAGGATGTGGAGGTTGTTTGTAATGTGAGGGGTTTGTGGATTTAATAAAAGACATGTTTATAAAGGAGATAATTTAACCAACCGCTAGGTCAAGTAGATGCATGTACTATCTAAGAGGGCTTTTATAGGGTTTGAGGATAGTTAAGATAACATATATGAACAATACTAAGGATACATTTGGGTGCTTGGTGATTTTAAGGCAAGTGTTTGATAAGTTATTACACGAAATACAATTTTGTTTGTTGCTAACCAAACACGACTAAGATATACAAACTCTAAAAAACGCTACATCAATCTCTTTTTTAATAACAGAAACATGCACGGGGGTTTATAACTACGTACCCATACACGTGACTTGTACATCTCAATATTTACAATCTAACTAATGACCCGATTTGAGGTGATCAAAATAACATGGAGACATATTGACAAACATAAGGGTCTAGTCTTAACTTTTCCGTCCCTTTCTTCCGCAAAATAAATAATGAACTACCAGAATCCCAATCATCCCAAAACGTATTTACCAGGATAAGACTTAGCAACCCGGGTCTCAATAATTAACTTGGTTAATAACACATATATTACTAAAAGCGATACCAGATAAGTAGCGAAGCTTTTTGGTGAACGATTGGGTTAAAGAGCGACATTTCTTCATAATAGACCAGAGTAACCAAAAAATACGCAACCGCGATAATAATAAGCTCGAGGGTTATACTAGGGATCCTGCACTAAAGGTGATGCATGGCAAGGGTGTTGGGTAGTTACATGAGCGCTTGTGACCAATGTTAACAATTTACAATTTATAAACATTATACCTAATGCCTCTTATCACAAATCTAATACTTTACTATTGCGTCTAGATTATCACTAAAACAATTCTAGAGAATTTAATTTACTACCGGTACACTCATAGGATTTTACTTAACCACCAAACATTCCAGAAAAGGCACGAAGACCAACATACACCCTAACGACGAATAGACAACATGTGACTGCTCACTAGGTCCTTAACTCAAATAAGGTAAAATAAAATCACTTGGATCGACGATAGTAACCCAATTCCTAAAGATCAAGTGGACCTCATATTTTTGGGGTAATTTGTAGGGTTTGTCTATTCCATATAAATATCCGATCCATAGACTCTAATAATACTTTGTTTTTCATTATATGTTCGTAAAAAAAATTTAAAAGAATTAACCTTTTATGTTAGTCTTTTCGATTTATTACCCACTTTTAAGACAAATCAGTGACAATGAAAGAATAATTCTAAGGCTATTCCCCCTATTCTTATTTTTTAAACATGCCCTAATGTTCCTCTGAACTAACCTGTAAAACAATTAATGGGGAAAAGAAACCAATAAAAAATCAGTACAAATCCCCTGGTTACTCATATTAAGAAGAAACATGCTATACTGGTTAGTATCATCCTTCTAGAATCATCCAATAAACTATCCCTAAAACTTCCAAGCTTTTTCCAATCAAATATAACCTGTAACAAAGACCGGATAAAACTATAAACAACATAAAATGTGTATATTACATTAAGACAATATGAATTAAGGAGTTCATCTCGATAGATAGGCGAAAGGAATTGGTTAAACTTATCAGGTGTTGCAGTTTATACAAAAAAACCTTATTAAATGATGCACAATTTGTTATTTTCAAAAATCATTAAAAACTTTTAAAGTTTTTTTTGAGACCTGGGCGCTTAACATCGTCGGGTTGGTGTACCCCATCATAGGGTCTTGGTGACTGTGAAAGCACACATTGTAATACGTGACCGCCGTCGCCACCGTTCGTGAAACGAAATTTTTTGTTTTGATGAAAAGATTTCCTGCACCTTGATTTCATAATTATTTTCCTGTAAAATAGGCTTACAAAACCTGATATTTTAACATTTCAGATCAGATGACTCGATACAGACGTGAATTAATCTAATAAACAAATTTCATTTAATCTTGTTGAATTAGCTCAAAAGGCCAATGAATTCTCCTACACTTATTTTTTGCAAATTACCGTTTGATTGAAATTAAGACGAGTTTAAAAGAACAATGCAAAGCAAGCATATTACAAGAAAAGTTTCGAACATGATAGAATAATATGAAAAGATAACACCACATAACACTCCTAATGTGCAGAAAAAGATAGTTGGGTTGCCTCCCTAAAAGCCCGGGTTTTGTTCGAGTCACGTGCCTGAACTCGAACCCTTAATTTTAACAGATATCAATTGAGGGTCCCCTACACTTAGAGTTCAAGTACTTGATTATAACGGTACAAACCATCATGATAGGAAGGAAGCCATACGTTGAGAAATTGGTGTGTTGATGAATAAGCTCTAATCGTGTGCTTCTAGAATTCTACCTCTCCTAATCATCAATTTGGAGCCTATCTATAAACTAAGTTCTTTTTCCCTAGATAATACGTCCTTAATTCAATCCTAATCATCCTCAAAACATCTCCGCAATTTTAAAAAATCAACACCCTAGGGATGCACTTTTTCCTAATAAACCCAGTAAACCCATATTGTTTTCTAATCATCGATCAGGGCGATAATACAATACTATCCATAGGTGGGAAGTGCCACATGAGGTAATGATTATTAATGGGTAAGCTAATCTACTTCCTTATCATACAACTTTCCAGACATGTGGTTGACGGTGGTTGGCTCTCTTCTTCTCCTAGACATATATCTAGATAGACAATTTGTAATGGATTTGGTTGAGGCTTTCCTCTACAAACGAGGAACTTCCCTAGTACTAAAGGAATGTCATGATTACATTAGTCAAGCAAAATTCCTCTAGTTGGTGTTTACATCCAAAGGCTTCTACCTTCTATCAAGGTCCCTAAATTCCTCTGCACTTCATCCGGCAATGTCACGGGCGTGGTGAATCCCAATGATAGGGAAGGGACTGTAGTAACTTTGTAAGTCTGAAATTTTTCCACGACTATCCCATCTAACCACTAATGCATCTCAAACCTAAACATCTCTATTTCCGAAACAATCTTTTTGCTGAGCCTTCAATTAGTCTGATCTTCTTGTTCAGAAAATAATTTGGGTGGTGTGTCCCATGCATTTTTTGCCTTAGACCAAAATTTCTATGGCTTCTCCCATGCTTCTTCACACACACTAAATTCCCTAAGGTTCCCGCTATTGCAACGTCAAGGTCCATTCGTATAGTCGTCGACATGATCATAAAAGAATTGAGTAAGGGACCATAAATACCATAAATCGAGCCAACTAGGGGACTCTTTTTGATTAAGTTTTAAAAACAAGCTCACCAATCGGTATATAAGATTCATCTTGAGTTGTTGGAACACCAAGTATATCTTTGGAATGGGAAGGTCGTTTTTGGGGGTTTTTGAGAAAGGAGTGGTAGTGGTCTTCATACATCATGATGTGGAGACAAAACAGTGATTTACAAAAACAAAGATATAAAGAAAAGATAGGACTTTAAAAAGCTAAATAGAACAACATTAAATTCTCACTAGAAAGGATCAAGCGAGTAAGACCTGAACAAAACTATGATCAATACCTAACTATTCTTAAGGCGGTGGTGCCAAAAACTTGATGTGCAGTTGTCGTAAGACTTCTACACGAGAAGTATACAACTCCCAACAGTGCGACCTAATCGTTGTATGTGTAGTATGGGCAAACTGCAGGGGTTTTTACGCATTCACTCACTCGAGAAATAGTTGGGGAAGGCTTGATTCACGGTCTAAAGAATTCTAATGGTCGAGGGAAGATTCTTTTTTTTGTATTTTTATGTTTTATAAAGCAATAATCATATAATTGGAGAATTTTTGTCTTTAGCTATTAAACTAAATATAATCTAAAACTAACGTGATAACAATAAGATAAAAGATTGTGACTATTTCAATCTGTATTACCCGAAGTTGCTCCTAGTGGTTTGTTGCCTTTGGCAGACTTTGATGATCTATGTAATTATTTCCTAAAGCATAAAACAATTTACACAACCCTCGTCTACTTATAAGCCGCTAGTGCAACACACATGCCAAGTAGTAGGAACTATTACACGCCCCGATGGTTTACTAAGTGCTTGTGAAATACATTAAGAGTCGATTCCACCATATTAGGGAAAGGTAAGTATAAGACTCTACCCGATGGTATCCATTCTAACCAACTCACTTCCCTAATTACATAATATCGGGATTTTTGACAGAAATCTGTTTTCTAAGCTAACCGTGCACATCTATCACAAGAGGCAAACTCCTGACTAACAATCTACATTCATTTCATACAATCCATAAATAAACTCAATAATAGTTTAGCCAAGCAGGATAAGAATATCCAAGAACAATAAATCAAACAACACATAGACAATAGAATATTAATTAAACGTTATTTGCGATGTAAAACATGAATTAGAAGAGTGACAATAGGTTTCTTAGGCCCTAAAATCACTCCTAACAGCTAGCAAATGAAACTAGGGTTCATAACCACTTTTTTATTCGTAAAGTTACAACACTCAAAACCCTAAATTCAGGGTGTATACTAGCAAGAAATCGACTACGACCGACTGTGTTTGTAAGGAGGCATGACGCATTGCAAAGGAAGTTTCTAGATCAAATTATTTTTGAGTCTGTGCGGCTAGACGCGGTCTTGAAATATGTGACACCGTCACTAATGAAAGTTTGAACGGGCTCGGAGTATGGATTGTGAAGGACCTATCTCCAGGCTCTAATGAGCATAAATCTAAATCTTCAAAAGTCTTGTGATTGTCGTATCTCGTCTTTTCCTTACCTCCAAATGAGCTAAGGCAGCGTGTTAATTTCATCTAATATTCCCTGCCAAATGCGAAAAATACCTGAAAAGGCTACAAATAAGTACCTATTTTGCATAAACACACGTTTTGGGTTTAACGACCTCTGGAAAAGTGTATAAAAATATCACCTTATCATATGCTAAGGGCAGAAAAAAAAAAAACAAGATAAGAGAAACAGGAAAAGAAGTGGAAATGCGGTAAACACAGAGAGACGGTACGAAGAAAAAAAATGAACGACGAAGGACGCAACGACGAAGTAAAACATCGAAATTAAAGATAGAAAAACTAAGCCGCACGGCTTATTTGAATGTCCAATACGCCGTATTGTTTTGAGAAAGCAGATAGCATTAGTTTAGTACTATAGAGATTAATAGGTTTTCTGATGGCAGATTAAATGTTGTTCTAAGTAAAGGTTTGAAACATCTGTATCCAAACTAGTGGATACGTTTATCTTTTGATCTTCAGAACATTATACTAGAAAACAATTAAGAAATTTATGCCCCCAAAGGAATTTTTAAACACCCAATTTAAATCACATAATACAGTTAAATACAAGCAAAGAAATTACACTAATTAGATATCTTAAACAAACGTTTAGAAAACTAATAAAATTAAATAGTTTAAACATTGTTCATCCCCGACAAACCGCCAAAATCTTGATGTTCTTGTCGTGTAGTTCAATTTAAGTGGATTACCAATTTAAATTTATTTTAGCCAACTTATCCCTAAAACAACACGTAAACGTGCAGTGTACCACGATTGGGCTATTAGTTTCCGTGGAAATAATGATGTCGAACACCAAAGCGAGATCGATACCTTATATATCTATCATGTAATTTAATTACTCTAATATAAGTTACTTCTCATTACTTGTTTAAACCTATGCTATATACGTACTAATGGATAATGGGTACGGGGGAGTTTCAACCTGATAGACTGATCACAGGTTTTTATTGTGAAAAAAAATCAATTTACTAAACAAATAAACAACAAGAAAACAATCAAGAAGATAATATAACGTGTACAAGCTAAATTAATAAAAAACCGATTAGCCTCATAAATCCGATTGAACGCTGTTCTGTTTATGAGTGACAATGAATTTTTTTATATCGAAGCGGCATAACATTCTAAGAAATATCAGAGGGATCATCAACCTACACCTGACACGTTGAATCGTTGTCACAATAACGGATCCGCATAAAAGCTCCCTTTTAGTTCTAAATATAATCAATCTTATTTATTAAAGCAATGGAGTGATCTTTATAAACCCTAGCCAACGAGACTTACTGCCACTTAACTGTTTGCATGTATTTTATATAGCAACAGTCCACAGTTTCAAATCTTAATCAATTTAGATCAAGAACATACTTGTTGAAACATTACGGGTCACCTGCCGGTCCAACTAAGCTCATAATTTAAAAAGGTACAAAGACAGACCGTGTTCTTTGTGATCCTATTGGTTCCCAATAATATAAAACACAAATGGAGACTATCCCAGTATCTAGCTCACTTGTTAGCCGTACTCTAACCCATTAAATTGATTAGCCATATTTTAAAACTGTAACACCCCCAAAATGATCGCACGGAAAATAAAAGAAAAAATAAAAAAAAAAAAAAGAAAAGTAGAAAAAGAGTCTAGGCGTTTACCATCAAAGATCACCAACACAAGATATATATAATGAAGTTAGACCATTTAAAATCAGTGAAAACTGATTCATAGGATTTAAGCAAATATTATTTACAATACCCAACACTTTTCATTTTTAAAATAACAAGTTTTCTAGTTCATGACACAAGATACCCCAAAATGCATGCAACCAAATCTTAAACATATGACATCCAGAATATATCACCAATGTGTCCCGTGCACCTCGTGCCTTATTGACCTCCTAAAAAACATTGTTTTAAAATGTCAACATAAAGTTTTGAATCCATAAATTTATTAAATCGTATAATACAGGACCACAAGATTTGCAACAAATGCAAACATCATAAAATTTAATTACATTGCGCTAGAGCTCATACTATTGAAGCTTTACTAAGATAATAGCAAAAAAAAGTTTGACCATAGCCCGTATATGATGTTTAGACCCCAACACCTTTAATCGACATGGTATCCGTTTCGTTTGGGCCTGAAAGCTAAACACCCCAACGGGATGTCGAACCAATAGATCTATTCATAACATTCGCGCTCACAATTTAGTAATTGACAGTTCATAATAATAAGCTCAATTGGGTTATCGCTATTTAGGCAACACGTAATCATAACCATAAAAATATCCACTTGATGTCCTTATTATAAAAACATTGGCATGTTTCTCACCCCAAAACATATAAACAATCATGGTAAAACGAGGGGCTATGAACACACCTCAAAAAAGGTGAGTAAAATGGATAATGAAATTCCCAACTGAAAACTGTCACCTAACGCCCTGAATGCAACCCTATTAATTAGGACGTATAGTACTCAAGTAACTTAGACTAAAAACCTACCATATATAAACCGTTTTTAGCTACATCATTACTAAAAGTTTTCGGGCTATCATAATTCATAGTCAGGTATGGACGTATGATAGCTGAGACACCTTTAAAATCGTCAAATTCAACGAACACGTCGTACGGCCAACCAAGAGGCCTCTATTTAATGAAAGCACCCTAGTAATAGTTGTATCTTTGTTAATTAGGCAAAACGCACATATAATTCGTATATAATGCACATCACCATCTAATCGTTTAGTGAAATCATATTTATAAAGTAAAAACTTTATAAAATAACGCCTTTACGAAAATGGACCTAACTTTATCGTTTAAGTCCTTTCTCGCTTTCTTACGCCACGCCATTTCGTATTAAAACGAGGATATATATATTATCATTTATAAGTATTTCAACAATTACTGTGTGAATAGTATTTTTTACTGATTCATCACAATCTAATAACTTATTTTTACGTTTTAATTATAGCGTAAAACGAAATGTCCGAATCATATTCTGTTAAGCTCGATTTTAGCGAGTCTGGCACAGCACGTTCTCTGTAATTAAAAAGTTTTATCAATTATTGAAGTTTTAAAAGTATATTTTCCTAAGGTGACTAATAACTTTTATAAAAATAGTTTTATAAAATTATTATACGTCGTAAAGGCTCTTAATGAGCTTATCTATCTTCGATATTAATCTGTTTTTTGATTTCTTATCATTTTGGGAATCCTCATGGATGTACCATCATTATAAAACATAATATAATACATATTATTTTCGTCCAAAACAGAAAGTTTTGAAGATTGTGTTAAAAACTTTTTTAATGCTGATTTTTTATACTTGTTAATCTCAACACCGATAGTTACCAATACTTTAACAAATACTTTATACTTATGTTAATACATATAAATAATCCCATTTGTCCAAACTTTTTTTTCCATGTAACCAAGATGAAACAAGTTTCTCTAATCTTACTTTAATCAAAGACTTATTAAAGAGAACCCTAATTTAACAATAAAACCCACATAACTTTTATACCAAACTACTAAAGTGAAAAGCTTCTTACTTCCATTATAACACAATAATAAACATCAATATAACATTACAAAATGTTCACAAAAACAATGATCACAACAAAAATCCATTTCCAGTGTTTAAAAGTAATCCTAGAATGGTGAATTGCTAAAAAACATATATACACATAAAATCATAATTATTAAATGATTAAGTTTTTAATAACCTTGTATGAATGAGTAGTGAAATGAAACATCACACCCTTGTGAATTTAGAACACTTGCTTGAAAAAATATGATAAGGGAAAACCCTAATTTTCCCCAAGTAAACCATTGGTTTACTTTTCTCTTCAACCCTGCTAAAGGCATTAGACCAATCGCTTCAAAGCCATCTAAATAGTGCCTTGTAGATATATGTGTGTAAGCATGTATAATGGTAAGAAATATTTTGAATGATGGTATGATATATATTTTTAAGCCTAGTACAGAGAAAGTAGATAAAAACGGATGATCATTTATTGTTTTACACTTTGGAGAAATGAGAGCTGTATGTGTTACTTCCACAGTTTATTAGCATTAATACCCTAAGGACTTATTCAAGAGGAACCTTAGAGGATTTCAAGGGAAATTATTCAATGTATGTACATTAAGAACCTTGGTTCCCTAGATAAGTCTATATCCTTGATATTTAGCAGAGTCATCAAAATATATATTCCTTTGCGATCTATCCTAAGCATAATCCAGCCACATCACATAATGTATGAATTATATATTTGATTATTTTGAGTATGGTATAACATGGTATTTGTTGAACGTAATAGTTGTGTGCCAAACGTAATTTTTATCCGCGAAACGTAACCAATTTTGCGTAACCAATAAAAATAAAAAGTGAACAAAGTTAATAATTAGTCATCAAAATAGATAATTAAAAACTTGCTTGATTAAACGTTTTAATTTGTTAGTAGTGCCCGTTACATTAACGATAATTTCTTAGCTTATGCGATTTAACTTAACAATTAGTGCTTAAAAGCAAAACCAGCGTCACAATACAAAAATACATATTACTTTATTCGACGACGTCAAGATGACCCTAAAATATAAGGTTTAGAGTCATCCCCCCTATTAAGATGAGTTAAATAAATTTTTGTCTTGTCCCTACAGCTTGATACACGCACTTGATGAATGGTGCAGTCTTTGCAAAAGTGCGATATTTCTTCGAAAATATGATCACTCGCGTTCCCATGTAAACTAGGGCCACCCTAGAAAGTTCCATCGAACCTTGGATAATTAGACACGACTTCGTCTCAATTTGTTTGACTATTGCGATCCATGATTTTCACATTCATCAACAAAATGAAGCATGTCATAATCCACATGGAGTCCTTCCAACGAAACGGTAATGAATTCACGGAAAAACAATTTCTTCAGTTAGATACAAATGAAACGTATTGTGGACCCTGCTCACTCTTGAGGAAGCTCAAGTCTTGTAAACAACCTCCTAACCTTTTTCCACACTTGACAAGGTCCAACATATTTGGGATTTAACTTTCCCCGTTTTAACAAAACGATGAACCCTTTCCAAGGCGAAACATTAACATAACCATTATCCCCAACTTGAAACTCCATCGGCTTACGTCTTTACATCGAAGCGTAGCTGCTTTGACCGTGTAGTCGCGAGCGCTATTGAATCCTTTTTTGATGCTGGATAATCTTCTCAGTGTTTCTTGCACTATTTCTGACCAGTGAGTTGACATGTCCAACCTCATCCAACAACCAGGTGAACACAACTTTTCGACTATAAAGTGCCTTCAAAGGGTGCAGCCTTAAAAGCTACAAGATGAACAATATATTTGTAAAATGAAAACTCAACCAATGGCAAATGTTTAAAACCCAACCATTTCCAAAGTCATCACGCATAGCTCTAAGCAATATCCTATGGAAGTTTGAACTTTTCTCTCGACTTTGTCCGACAGTTTGCGGATGATATCAGTACTTATATCCAAACTTGTACCCAAAGTTTTCTGAAGTGACCTCTAAAAATTTTATACAAATCTAATCATATCACAGATTGAACAAACCGTATTCCATGCCTCGTTACTACCTCCCTTTAGTACATCTTGCTAGTTTTTCTCCATAGTCATTTCCCCTCAATGGGTACAAAAAATTAACGACTTTGTAGACGTTCAACGATCACCCAAATGGTGTCATAACCTTGTCATGACTTAGGAAGCTTCGTGAAAAAATCCATCGTGATATTGTTCCACTTCCATTAAGGTATCTCGGGTTGTACCAACAAACCCGATGGTCTCTGATGTTCGGCCTTGACCTTAGCACACACTTGCTAACATAGGTGGCGATGTCGGCTTTCATATTGGGCCACCAATATAGCTTCTTCATATCTTGATACATTTTCTCGGAACCCGGATGGATAATATACTTTGATTTGTGGGACTCGTGCATGATCACGGTCCTTAAATTGCCATAACATGGTAACCAACTCCTGCCATTTAAGCATAAAGTTCCATCCACACGTGGTTCCAACTTTTCCGTTCTAAATTTCTCCGGATCCTTAGAATTTTCAATCAGCATACCTCCAACATCCTCGCTCTTGATGTTTTCTGGTTTCCGTGCTTCCAAGCCAATAGTCATCACTAAGGCTCGAAACCTTAACGGTTGATCTCATTCTTTCCTGCTCAAGGCATCAGCTATGACATTTACTTTCCCCAGGTGATAACGAATATCGCAATCGTAATCACTGAGCAACTCAAACCAACGACGTTGTCTCATGTTCAACTCCTTCTGATTAAGAATGTGTTGTAAACTCTTATGATCAGTGAACACCGTACACTTGGTACCATACAGATAGTGCCTCCAAATATTTAGAGCGAACACTACTGCTCCAAGTTCCAAATCATGAGTAGTATAGTTTTTCTCATGATTTTTAACCGGCGTGATGCATAAGCTATCACCTTCTCTCATTGCATCAACACAATGCCTAACCCTTTAATCGAAGCATCTCAGTATGCGACAAAATCTTAGCTTCCGTTAGGTAAAGCCAGAATTGGTGCACTACACAACTTCTGCTTCAGTAGTTGAAACGCCGCTTCTTCTTTGTCGCCCCAATCAAACTTGACCTTCTTCTGAGTGAGTTTGGTCATTGGTTTGGCGATCTTCGAAAATCCTTCAATGAATCTTCGGTAATACCCAGCAAGACCTAAAAATTGACGAATCTCCGTTGGTGACTTAGGAGATGCCCAATCTTTAATGGATTCGATCTTGGCGGGGTCCACGTGAATACCCTGGCTGTCAATCACGTGCCCGAGAAATTGTACCTTCGGAATCCAAAATTCACACTTGGAGAATTTAGCATACAATTCCTCTTTCTTAAGCAATTCCAAAATTGCCTTGAGATGTTCTTCATGTTCCTTCTTGTTCCTTGAGTAGATGAGGATATCGTCGATAAAGACGATCACGAATTTGTCCAAAAATGGTTTGCACACGCGGTTCATGAGATCCATAAATACCGCCGGTGCGTTCGTCAAACCAAATGGCATAACCTGGAACTCGTAATGACCGTACCGAGTTCTGAATGCCGTCTTCGGAATATCTTCCTCCCGTACTCGAAGTTGGTGATAACCAGATCGCAAGTCTATCTTAGAATAAACACTGGATCCTTGTAGTTGATCAAATAAATCGTCGATCCGTGGGAGTGGATAACGATTCTTCACTGTCAGCTTGTTTAATTCTCGATAATCAATGCACATCCGGAATGATCCATCCTTCTTCTTGACAAACAAGACCGGAGCTCCCCAGGGTGAGGAACTGGGTCTTATGAAGCCTTTGTCGGACAGCTCCTTCAGTTGCTCCGACAACTCTTTCATTTCGGAAGGCGCCAATCGATAAGGTGCCCGTGCCACGGGTGCAGCACCAGGTACCAAATCAATTCGGAACTCCACTTGTCGAGTCGGAGGAAGACCCGGCAAGTCTTCAGGAAATACTTCGGGAAAATCTCGAAGAATGGGTACATCCTCAAGTCGCTTCTCCTCCGACTTGTCTTCTGCCTCCTTCGTGGTAACATGTGCCAAAAAGACCTGACATCCTTTTAGCATGTATTTCTGCGTCCTAGTGCACGAGATGATATTCAATCGTGTCTCGCTTCCTTGGTTGCTTCCGTCACCACGAATAATCAATGTCTCGTTTCCGTAGGGAATACGAACAATCTTCTCAGCACAAACAATAACAGCTTGATATTTTGATAACCAGTCCATGCCAATTATGACGTCAAAACTACCCATCTCTACGGGCATTAGGTTGATGTTGAAAGGGTGGTCTAGAAAATTTAAAGTGCATCCCCGAATAATAGTATTAACGCCCACTATTCTACCATCGGCTAGTTCTACCGCATAATCATGGTCTAATGCATTTGGTGTGATATCAATTTGGGAGCTAAATGCAGTGGACACAAAACTCCTATCGGCACCAGTATCAAATAAGATAGAAGCATAGCGGTTGTTGAGAAGGAACGTACCCGTAACGATGTTCGCGTCTGGGTTTGTCCCCGCCTGCCCTACCGCATACACCTTCGCTGGAGCCCTAGCATTTCCAACCTGATTACCCCGGTTGTTGTTGTTCTTTAGCTTGGGACATTCCCTCTTGAAGTGTCCCTGAACTCCACACTCGTAACAAGTAGGCTTTTGACCTGCCCCATTGCCTCTTTGGTTACTACCAGTATTAGCATTAGCAGGACTTCTACAATTACGGGCCAGGTGGCCAACTCGGTTGCACTTGTAGCATTTTGGAGCACATGGACCGTCATGGTTGTAATTGCACTTGGTACACAGAGGTTTAATTCCTCCGTACGGTTTCTTATCACCAGATCCTGCAGTGTACGCTCTTGCCACATTTTGCCTTTTGAAAGGCTGCTGTTGGTTTTGGTTGTTTCGGGAAGTGTCTTCTAACTTCCTCTTGCTTTCTGCCTGCCTCTCAGCCAAAGTGCTGATTTTCTTATCCATTAGTTCAGTCGCCATTTCAATAGCCTCCTGCATGGTTTTCGGCTTCGATGCCACAACACTTGAGTGAATCATGTCGGGCAACCCACTGACATACCTTTCAATCTTTTCAGACTCTTCAGGGAACATCCTAACACACAGCAATGCCAGTTCCTAAAAACGTTGGTTGTACCCTAGCACATCAGTACCTTTCACTTTTAAATTCCACAACTCAGCCTCGAGCTTCGTCATCTCGTTCCTCAGATAGTACTTGTCCGTCATTTTCTTTTTCAAATCAGTCCAGGTCATTACATACGCAACATCATGACCAACAGTCATAACGTGGGAATTCCACCATGTTAGAGCACCTGCTAGTAGCGTACAAGTGGAAAACTTGATCTGATTTTCCACAGAGCAGTTGCTTATGTGGAATACAGTCTCCATCCTTTCAAACCACTGAGTTAATTCAATAACTCCCTTAGTGCCTTTGAAATATAGGGGTTGGCACTTCATAAAGTCTTGGTAAGTACACTCTCGAACAACGCGTTCATTCCTTTTAACACCCGTTCCTGAAGTATGGCTATCATCGCCATTTCTGGTTGTATCACGTGCTGCCAGTGCAGCAGTGACACATTGGTCAATCATTGCCTGTAGCTGGGCATTGGTGACAGATGTGGTGGTAGGAGTGTCTGTGATTGGTGTTGCCCTTGTGGTTCTTCTTTTCGGTGCCATTTTCTTCAAATTACAAGAAAATATAATACCAATTAGATTTCATAAAATCATAACCATGACATGACATATACACAATAAATAAAACGAGATCACATCATACAGTGAAATACACAACTGTATTGAAATTAACAATGGTGTAGCCAAATCGACATTCATTTACAATAAATTCGATTTCATACATAACATAATACATCCCTTCCATATATAACTTGGAAAAACATACATGATTGGTTCGAATACAAAACGATCACAATGATCAGGTTACAAGACAAAATAAACAACCTAAAGCCATACTAGCCGAGATATACTCATAACACTTAGTAGGCTGCACAAAGTAACCAGTACATGAACAAAAGATCTATACAGAGTAGCTAAACAAAACAAAAGATCTATACAGTTTGCTAGCTGGGAATAACCCATAAAACTTAACAGGCTGCATAGTAAAGCTACTATCATGACCAAATCTAAGAGTAGCTACCGGCCTCCTACGATACCTCTGGCTGTGCCAGACCGTTAGTGGGTCCCTGCTGCCTCTGAAACTCTATCATCTGGGTATGTAACTTCTTCAGCAGTTTTAGTGCCTTGATAAGCTATTTCTGTCTCTGACGGTCCGCTGCCAGCATCTCTGTAATCGCTGCCTATCTCCTGCGATACGCTGCTTGCAACTCGGTAATCTCTGACTGCTGAGCAATGACCGTAGTCCGAAGTGACATGCCCTTAGAATGTGCCTGATCGCAGGTATCCATTGACTGTGCCCAAGCGGCACGAGAAACTCTGGCCTCCTCCTCCATCAGTAGAGCAGTGCGTCTATGATAAGGCCTATCTCTGAACAACATGTTGACTCGGCCTCTTAGTAGAGACCGGTCATCCTGTGCATCCTCCAACTATGAATACATGATGTCATTCTCTTGATAAACAGTGGTAGCAAGCTCGGTAACTCTCTGATTGACCCCCTCTTGGGTGGTTGGTGCAAACTCCTGGATGGCTCCTACAAGATCATCCCATGTATCCGTAATACCATAGTCTAACTCACTAGACATCTGGCGTCCTAGAGTGGCATCTACCATATCAACAAATGCATAAAGGTCTGCCCCAGCTATGGCAGGTCCATCCTGCCTAGCAGCACCCGCTGCCCCCAAAAAACCCCCCTCTCCCCTGACCTCGTACCTAGGGGTAGGACAGTACGACAACGGCCCTCTTATGAAGCGGTAAAACAAATCTCAGGAATCTCATCACAGTGAACAGAAGATGGTGTTTATCACTCTGTCTAATCCCAGCAGCTCTGAAATCCCAGAGGTGGCCTTGATATACGTAGGGCTATAGGGTGGTTGGTGAAGGTATAAGGAAATGTGGAGAGGGTAATCTGAGGGAGTGGTGGATTGAGTATAGAGGGAGGGGTGATTAATGGTGGAGTAGGTAAGCAAGAAACCACTCAACATCTCCTCAGAGAGGAAACGTGGCCAGCGCCTGGGGTTGGATGTACATCTACGCCGTAAACGCGGTAAGTAGGGTGTGGTGGAGATGGTGGTGTGGCCGCAGACTCATCAGTCTCGAACGGCTCAGTCTCCTCATCGGATGGGTCCTGATCAACTAAAAAAGTAACAGCTGCAGGGTCGGCAGGAGCTAGGTGCTCCTCCTCCTCCTCATCCTCGTCCTCCTCATCCTCCTCAACATCATCATCATTATCAGATGACTTTTCATCATCCTCGTCGTCTCCTCTGTCAGCAGGATAGTCGGTTGGATCCTCCTCATGATCCTCCTCGTCATCCTCCTTTGGATCAGACTCAGGAATGTATCCCGGTGACTCAGTAGTAGGTGAGGCAGCAATAGGCAATAGCTGCTCCTCAGCTGGTAAGACATCATCCTCGGGTAGCATGTACTCTGGGTATACCGGCTCCGGTACATAAGGTAAGTAAACAGGTGAAGGTGGTGCCTGCTCTGGCTCCTCAAGGCCAGGCACGTCGTCCGAAGATGGTGGAGCCTAAGAAATAGCTACCACAATACGCATGGTGGGTCCACTGGCATCATGGTGGTCCCCTCGACCCCTGGTGACCCCATGTTTGATGAGTCCTCATATGGACTGGATATCACAGTGTACGTAATTGTAGAATCCTCAGAATCCGACATGATCAAATCTGAAAATCATAAGTAGCTTATATAAGTATATTAATATAAGACTCTTATCCTTATATACCTAATATATTATAAACACGTATATCAATCATGAATGCATCTAGTCTAACCGAATAATGCAACAACAGATATGAATGCCTCGAGAAACCCCTTGTATGAATGCACATGTTTTGACAACGATATAGTCCAGCAAAAACATTTGACACTGGTTCCTATAACCTTGGCTCTTGATACCAATCTGTAACACCCAACATAACCTAACAACCCACCCACGCCCCTACAAACCCACACGCAACCCCAACCCAATGCTTTTAGTAGACCCCATGCATTAAATGTTAAAAAAAGGCACCCACCAGACGCACTAACCACCACACCTGCCTCACTCCCACCAACACCCGAATTTTAGTATCTCTCTTTATTTAAAGTACCATCAAACAGTAACACTCGCGAACAACCCCCCAAAATAGGTCGCAGTGGAATAAGTGTCCGGGGCGTGTTACTTCATAGATCAACAACACAAGATATATATAGAACGACCATTTAAAAGTCGTTTAAAACAGATACACTGGATTTAGCAAATATTTGTTACAAAAAGCCCGAAGCTTAACTTGTCCACTTGTTCAAAATACAAAGATTTCTAGCCCATAACAGATATACAAAATGTAATGCGACAAAATCTTTAATGCATATAACCAAATCAAAACCACCAATGTATCTCTTGCAACCTCGTGCTTATTGATCCACACAGAAAAACATTGCTTAAATGTCAACAAAAAGTTGGTTGAATTCAATGTTTTTTAAATCGTATAAAAATGCAGACCAACAGATTTCCCCATGACAATGCAACAAATGCAAACGTCATAAAATGTAATTACGTTGCGCTAAGCTCATGACACTGAAGCTTGACTTAACATAAATAACATTATAATAATTGCCCACCATTTGGCCCTTATTGGATGTTTTAACCCGCAAAATCATCCTTTACTCGACTTGGTATAACGTTCGTTTGGCCAGTGATTGCTTAATCACACCGAACGGGGATGTCAATCCTAATAGATTTATTCTACCATTCGCAAGGCTCAAACCAATTCAGTATTATTACAGTTCATAATCATTGGGCTCAATTGGGTTAGTTCGCTACTTTAGGCAACACGTATCATAACATAAAATATCCACTGTTGTCCACATATAAAAAACAATGCATGTTTTTCGAACGACCTCCAAAACTTATAAACAAATCATGTAAAAAACGAGGGGTACTATGAACTCACCTCGAGTGAGTAAATTGATAATGAAATATCCCTAATGAAAACGCATCACGCTAACGCCCGAATGTAACCTAGTTAATATAGGTCGTATGAGTACTCAAGTACTTAGACTAACAACTACCATATATAATCCTTTTTAGCTACATCATACTATCGTTCGGACTATTATAATTAAGAGTTCATGTAGTGACGTATGAGGAACTAGGACACTTTAAATCGTAAATCCAACAACTCGTCGATACGCCACCCCGAAGAGGCTCATATAAGAAACACCCTATAATATACAACTTTGATTAACTAAAACCACATATAATTCTATATAGCTACATCACCATCTAATACGTCTTTAGCAAAAATGACCTAACTTTATCGTTCTAAGTCCGTTTCTCGCGTTTCTTTCGTCCACACTTTTGTATTAAGATGAGTGATCAAAATATTACATTTTTAAGTTTTCAACATTCTGTGGCGAATAGTATTTTTTTACTGTTCATCACAGCTAATAACTTATTTTTACGTTTTAATTAGCGTAAAACCCGTAAATGTCGTATCTTATTCGTTATAGCTCCGTTTTTAGCGATTCTTGCGAGCACGTTATCGTAATTAAAAGTTTTATCAATTTATGTGATGTTTTTAAAAGTAAAAGTTTATATTTCCTGTGTGATAGTAACTTTTATAAAAATAGTTTTATAAAAGTATTTATCGTCGTAAACTCGTAATTAGCGTATCTTCTTCGTTATTAATCTGTTTTCTGAGTTTCTTATCATTTTGGAATCCTCACGAGATGTATTATCTTTATAAAACATAATATAGACACTTTAATTTTCGTCCCAAAACAGAAAGTTTTGAAGTTTGTGTTAAAAACTTGTTTTAAGCTTGATTTTATACTTTTAAGCTTCAACATCTTGTTACAAATACTTTACAACACTTTATAGCTTATGTCTTGCATATAATAAGTCCATTAGTCTATACTTTGTTCATGTATCCAAGATGACAAGTTCTCTAATCTTACTTTTAATCAAAACTTATTAAAGAAACCCTAATTTAACAAGTTTACACATGAACTTTTTATACATAAACCAAGAGTGTACAAGGCTTATACTTCCATTATAACACAATATTAACATCAATATAATATGTACAAAAGTTCACAAAACAATGATCACAAGTAAAAATCCATTTCACATGTCTAAAAGTATTCTAAATGGTGATATTGCTAAATAGAACATATAAATGCATAAAATGATAAATGAAGGACATAAAGAGTTTTAGATAACCTTATGATGATGAATGATGATGAAAAACAAGATCTACACACTTGTTTAGCAACAAAACCCTAGCTTGCAACTCTTGAAAACCCTAATTCAAGCCAAAACCCTAATCCTTCAATAACTTGCTTAAACCTTGCAAACCTTTAACCAACCCTTGCAAACACATTAGGTTATCATAGGAAGGATGTATGAGTATTTGTATGGTCTTAGAAAATCAAGCTATGGATTTATAAAAAGGGGTGTTTGATGCCGTAGGTATGGATGGGGAAAATGAGAGAAAATGGTGGTTTTTCTTTCAGTGTTTTGTGTTGTGTGTTCTATCTCTTGCTATACATGATCTTATACACTCTTGCCAAGTCAAGGGAACATCTAGAGGATTTCTAGGGAAGTCATAAGTCCATTTCACTATTGGAGCAAGTAAGAAAATCAAATCAATGTTCCTAAAAGTAGGGATTATCCCATGAAAACAAGGAGAGGTGTTTTCTATGATAATTTCTTGTATGCTAAAGACCATATCCGGCCCTATATGCATATACATAAGATATTTATGTAGTTTTTGAGTATTGGGTATATTTGTGGGTATTTGTTGAAGCGTAAAAAAGTTTTTTTGGTTCTGGGAGTGCCTAAACGTATTTTATCGTGAAACGTAACCAATTTACGTAACCAATAAAAATAAAAATGAACAAAGTTAATAATTATCCTCCAAATAATTACTTAACACTTGCTTGATATAAACGTTTAATTGTTTGATGCCCGTTTACATTGAACGATAATTTTTAGCTTACGCGATTTAACTTAATGCTTTAAAATTACAAGCAAACGCGTACAACACTAAAAATTAATAACGAACTTATTGACGTCGCAAATGACCCTAAAACACGGGGTGTTATAGTTACCGCAAAGAAGGTTTATGAGTCCGGATTTTATTGGCCTTGTGTCTTTAAGGATGCTAATGAGTACGTAAGACGATGTGATGCATGTCAAAGATCGGGAAACATATCTTCAAGGAACGAAATGCCTCAAAATAACATTCAAGTATGCGATGTCTTTGATGTTTGGGGATTATATTTTATGGGACCATTTCCCAAATCTAGAGGTAATAAACACATATTAGTAGTTGTCGATTATGTCTCCAAATGGGTAGAAGCTCAAGCATTGCCTACGAATGATGCGCGTGTTGTGGTTAAGTTTTTAAGAAGTTTATTTGCTAGGTTTGGATTGCCTAAAGCTTTGATTAGTGATAGAGGGACACATTTTTGTAATTCCCAGCTTGAAAAAGCTTTACAAAGATATAGTGTGACTTACAAATTATCCACGGCATATCACCCTCAATCTAATGGACAACTGAAGTTACTAATAGGTCTATTAAGCGCATCCTAGAGAGATCGATGGGGTACAATCCTAAAGGTTGGTCGGAAAAACTTAACAATGCGTTATGGGCGTTTAGGACGGCTTACAAAACACCGACGGGGTGTACGCCTTTTAGATTAGTTTATGGGAAAGCATGCCATTTACCCGTAGAGATCGAGCATAAGGCACATTGGGCACGGCATATCACCCTTAATCTAATGGACAACTGAAGTTACTAATAGGGCCATTAAGCGCATCCTAGAGAGATCGATGGGGTACAATCCTAAAGGTTGGTCGGAAAAACTTAACGATGCGTTATGGGCGTTTAGGACGGCTTACAAAACACCGACAGGGTGTACGCCTTTTA
>BQNB010071751.1:0-32664 GCA_026074375.1 Tanacetum coccineum
TAAAATTAAGGGGGCCGTCCGTGTATTTAAGGGGGCCGCCCTAGACTAGGGGCTCCCCAGTTTGTCTTTTGTGTAGGGGGAATTTTCTGAAACTTTTCTAGCCGTTTTAGGTTTGAAAATTTGAATTTCAAAATATTTATTTTGAATAAAACATTTCTTTTAATTGTAGAAAATGTTTTGTAATGTTTATAAAAATGTTTACAACATTTTATAAAAGTGTGAGGTTGAATAAAAATTTCTTTTGATCATAAAATGCATTAAGCATTTATTTATTCATACCTTAAAGTGATATAATTTTCGAAATGAAAAATTACTACTAATTACTTGTTTACGTTTAATTTTACATTGAACGTTTTTATTTTGTGATTATCAAAACGTAAAGATGTGAAAAATATTAATAATGTTTTTAGGCATTATTTCTATCAACATAAATAAACCCTAATTCCATCACTTAATTGTTACTAGAAAACTAAAGAAGATTGATTGAAAAGGGTTTAAGAATTACCGAAAATTTTGATCTTGATACACAAGATCACCAACTTGTTCTTGATAAAAAAATATTTTTTTTCTCCTTGAGAAATTCGGCTGGAACAACAAAAATACAAGGGGAGGAGGGTTTTTGGTATTTATAGGCTTTACAATAAGGTTTAGGATAATCCCAAAATACTTTCCTAACTAGATTAGGACTCAATTTCCTTTTTTTCTCTTTTCTTTTCCTAACCGGCGATTAACCCTTTTTTATATATATATATTTTATTTATTTTTTAATTATTATTATTTACATAATTACCCTTTAATTTTGATATTTTTATAAACACCTTTATTTATTTTGACATCCTTTTAAAATAAAACTAGTTTTAAATGACTATAAAATAAATTCATTTCTATTTTTATTTTACTAATTTAATAAAACTAAGTTCTAATTTCTATATTTACTAAATTAACCTTTCAATTACTAACTACCAACACTTAAAGATATAAATACGTATACATATACATAAAATACGTACACACATAGAATTATACCATCATTTTCATTGTCACTAAAATGTGAACAAAATAAAAAATACCCATAACAACCATAAATTCCATCACAATGAGACGATCACGCTCATGGATGTGAATAAACAAACTCACATAAGAACAAACTAAATACTATAATTTAATTCATTAGCACTTAATGATGTTAATGTCATTACTATATGGTTGACTAACCGCTCATAGTCACTGTTAGTCACAGTATCCACTCCTTAAAGGAATCTCGTCCACGAGATGTTAACTAGTAGGTTTAACATTCATCATCAACAAACATCGGTTGACTAACCCGCTCAAGTCTACGTTGTCCAGTATCCACTCCTTTAAAGAGAATCTCGTCCGAGATTTAACTAGTAGGTTTATAACATCAATCATCACAACACAACAATCTGGGTAATAATTAGCTATCGTATGGTCTGCTCTCACGTTCCCATGTGAACTTAAGGCGACACTTTGAATCTCATCTAACTTTCACGATCGAAAACCCACTGCTTCAACTCTCGCTTGCCTTTTAAGGTACAAATGCAGCATAAACAAACTCTAAGCAAAATAAACAGTACACAATACTACATGAACATCGCCGTCTTTGAGGAATGACCTCGTCCAAAACCCGTTAAGTTGTGTAACAACGTCATTCATAACCTAACCCCGCAACTCATCAAACTAAGAACTGTCTTGGAACCTAAGCTTGGTTGTTACAAAGCTCAACGTTTTTGAAAAATTGGCTCGACTATCGAGATTGATTCGCAATATAACATTAACCAAACCACCTCTGGATATTTTAGGGTGGCCCATTATAAGGTCTGCCAGTTAACCCTATGTGTAAAAACTTTACTTAGTATTTCCAACGATAGCTTGCTCAACGAGCAAATGTGGATACTTAGTTTTTATGAAATCCTCATGACCTCGCTTCGAGTTCCAATGGACTTAACTATCAGAATCCTACTACGCTTCAAACTTTTAACCTTACGATCGATAATCTCAACAGGTTCCTCAACCATAAACGAAGAGTTTTGTCTACCTTCTAATTTCTTTCTAATGCACATGAGATTTTGTATCCGCTAAATATTCTATAAATTCTGAAACACCATCAATTACGCTACTAACTTATTGAGACAATCTCATGTCTAATAGGCCCATAGGGACCGATCCCTTTAATGATCTCAAATGTCCCCACATATTTTTGTGCTTACATTTCTGTATTCGAGAATGGCACCTACTTCTTTCCAAGATGACACTTCCACCATACTTCTATCACCAACTTTAATCTAATATGTTTTACGATATTGCCATATAGACTCTTTTGGACAATCTCTAGCCGCTTTGAGTTTTTCTTTATTCAATATCACCTTAATTTGTTGTCTTTGTACCAATTCTGGTCCTGAATCAAGCCGAATTTCTCTAAATTTCAGTGTCTCCATAAGAATATGGGACCTACATTCCTTCCATACAACGCTTTCAATAACTAGAGCACATCATAACACCCAGGAATGATAACTATTATTATAGAAAACTCAGTTAAGGGTTGATGAGTAAAAAAAATCAATCACGCACGCTCTCAACATATCCTTCAAAGTCTGAATGGTACACTCACTTTGTCCGTCCGTTTGAGGATGATAAGTCGTACGCAGGTTTTATTGTGATTTCTCATTGGACTTTACATGTCTTCCAAAGAGTCTTCCGTGATGTACAATCTTCCCGCACAATTCTGAGATAATCGACAACTAAAATGGGTTAATATACATGGGATAAATGATGCTATAAAATAGACGTTATTTGATGTCATCAGTATTTATATATCATTAATGATAGGTCTTCCACGAATGCACAAATTTTCCAAACCTATTTCCCTAAACCATGAACTTAAGTAGCCAAAGATTTTAACATAAAGAAAATAAATACTACAAGGTTGGCTAAGGCGAAATGGTGTAACGAAACATAAACATATTGGGTTTAAACCGGGATTGGCTTAACAAGGTGATCTAGGGTTATCTTGCACTAAAAATAAGTGCAACAAAGGGTTTTACACGGGAGGTCAACAAGTTAGTGTAACAAGTCGATAAACACACACATATAGGCTGTTTGGGTGAATTCCTAAGTGTTGCCTTCTTGAACTGTCTATTCCAACTAAACAATTAGGTCTTGAAAAGATGTACATGCCAAGTTCTAAAGTCAACAATAATACGGCCACACTCATAATTTTTGGTGGATTTTTGTATAATAGATGAAAACGGAATCATTAGACTTAACCTCACCAATTGAAATAAAGGGCAAATGTGCATTCGGCAAAGATTTGTTCTAGTTCAGTAGGAAAAACATGTCAAATTTTTTTAAATTGACACCACTTTTCAATGAAAACTAGAAAATCAAAGGAAAATATAGGTCAAGTGGTAATTCTACTCTCATCCCTCCACTTGATTTGTACAATGTCCCTATTGTACATTAAGGAAATAAAAATTAAAGATAAGAGTAGAATTAGAACGAAAGACTCCCCTAGATTTTCTTGGTTATGATGAAGAAACAACATGCTCTAAGTCATGCTCCAAGTCTGCTTCCTCGAGCAACATCCATCATCACAAATCATCCCATCATCATCATCATTGGCATGTTATCCAACTAATCCAGATTTGAAATGCTTTCCTGTAGCCAAGAATTAACCAAGCACCACACAATGTGCATCAACCTGTAATAGCTGCAAGAAAACTAATACCAAAAGCATAAATCCGAATAAAAGAAAGATACCAAAATGTACAGAATAATAATACAATCCTAAATCACTTTCATGAGGATCACGATTGCATTTAGCGTATGAAATAAGCCTTTTAAACCACTTGGTGGCCCAAGTGGACGAGTGAAGTCTCGTGAGGGTTTCTAGAGAACGTACCCACAAAGTTCATTTACCAATATACACGGTTTTCTAAAAAATTCAAACACTTTAATGATTAGTAGGAAGGGATTACGGCTTAACCATTGAATGCGTTACGCCATAATAATGTGGTTTGGAAAATTGGAAAAATTATTAGCTCTAGTTACGGCGTAATCTTATGAAACATTATGCCGTAACAGTATTAATTACGCCGTAACCATTATAGTTACGCCGTAACTTGCTGTATTTTAGCAACCACTTAACCATATAAAACGAGTCGTGGGGACCTCAAATTCCATCCCTTTGTAGTGAGAACCTGCAAAACCAAGTTAGAAATATACAAAACCAACTAAATGCAGAATTTACATTAAGCAAAACATAATTACAAGGATAGGCATGGGGTGCCTCCCACGAAGCGCTTGTTTTTGTTTGAGTCTCTAGCTTGACTCCACCCTTATTTAGCAATCAACATGGTGTTCATCCCCTCAATTGAAATCAAGTGTGGGTGATAGTAGGCACATATACCATAAGGGTGTAAGTATGTTACGGGAGGAGCGTTTAAGGTTAAAAATTTATACCTATGGGGAATTTTAAACTCCCTCTTTACCTTATTGGAAATGGATGATAGAGTGATTTGTTGCATGAAATTTGCCTAATCATTGACCTCCATACAAACTAGGAATGTATATTTAGCAAGACTCCATTGTAACGTTTCTTCAGTGTTTGAATGGTTAATGTCATAATCTTCATCCATTTGAACGTCCTCCACCTGTACTTCATATTTTTTCCTTCGTAATGCTAATACCAATATCTTCTTTAACCTGTTCACAAATACTAGCAAATACATTAGTAGCGGAGAAAGTAGGAAGGTCAAGAAGTTCGCCATCCTCTTGGTCACTATCCTCATAATCAGTGATATCCATTGTTTTATCATCATACTTGTATGGAACTTCATGTTCTGCCTTTCTTAAGTTTTCGGTCCCTATTCTAAACAAGTCATCCAGGATCTCTTTAAGGCTGGAATCCTTCTCATCTAAATGAGGGTTAGGTGTATATTGTGATTGATTGAAAAACTGGGATGTGAAACCATGAGTTGGAACCTGTATTTCACTTTTCATAGTTGACATTTCATATCTTGCATATTATTCTAAGGTCATATTTTCAATGTCAACTTCGTTATGACTATTCTGATGAACGAGATTGAAAGTGGCACAAGGCTGAGGGGTTTGAAAACATGGGAGTAAAGGAGGCAGACTACAATACTCTTCATCATCCTCATCAGAGTCAAGATATACCAAAATTCTATTCCTCATGGGAGCAACACTCTTCCCAGAAGTGTAACTCCTCTTAATATCCATATGCCTTTCGTACACCAAATATTCATTTAAGGTTATATTATTAATGTCGGGCTCCATTATAACTAAAATTACTATAAAACTACTGACTAAAACCTCAAATTAAAAACCTCAATATAGCCCCTGGCAGCGGCGGCAAAAACTTAGTGCATAAAATTGTTTTGAATAATTAATTGATAAGTTTTAAATTTATAAAACTCGTCTACCGATATACGCACTAACGGGCAGAGAACCTGGTCGTATGTAATGCAGTAGTTGGTAAATCCGAGGTCGTCCCAAGAGCTATGAGTAAGGCTTCTAAAACGAGGCTATCTACTATTAAACTAGAAAGCAATTTAAATTATCATGGTTGGATAAAAACTTTAAAAGAAATTTTATAAAGTAGATAGGAAGAAAAGAAATGCTAGGATAGAAGGTATACTATCATTGAATTACCTCAAATGATTCCTAACTCCTCTTTTAGTGCAATTTACTATTATGGTAATCTAAAGTGACACTAAACCTAGAAAGACATCTTTGTTTAGCCTATGATCACTAGGTGGAATGAACTCGCAAAGAGAATTGACCTATTCCTTGTTCTTAGTGGTGAATCCCTCTGTTGGCTTGAAGATAGAGTAATTGCGACTCGAATGTGAATCACGCCTAATACCATAGCTAGATCCAATGATAGAAGCTTATTTCCTGCGAAAGCAAGGGCCAAAATTACACTATGGTCAAACAAAATGCTAATGGTGCATAAAACTTGATTTCAATCTTAAAGCTAAGGGAACGCCTAATGGGTGTAGTACGAACCACCAATGAAATTGGGTACTTCGATTGGAGAATAGAAAACTCTTAAGTGAAGAGGGTATCTTTACACTAAAGGTTCTCAAAACCTTAACTCAAAATCTAGAATAAGCTCCTGCAATCAAAGCTATAACCAGATAACAACAATAATAACAAGAAGATATAAGACACCGAAAGGAAATAAAATAATGATAGTATTAAGGAGAATTACACCATGTCTAGATCTAGAAAAATGTAGAGAATACGTTTGAAACACTACAATTCCTAAAGCTAAATTTGTCACGTGTTACATGATTTCTTCTTCCTTCCTTCGTTTCTCTAGCCTTGCCGATAAAAAGTGGGTTTTCTCCTTGTGTGGGCTGTGGGAATGAAGATGTCTCAAATGCAGAAATGAGGGCTCTATTTTATAGATTTCGAGATGGTTACGCCGTAACCATTGAGGTGTGTTACAAAATAACAATGCTGACGAGGACTTCCTGAATATAGGTTTAAAATATGTTACTGCGTAATCGTATAGCTATGGTTACGCCGTAACGCTGACTAGGATACGTAATCCTTCTTCAATGAACATGTTACGGCGTAAAGGTGATGGAGTGGTTACGCCGTAATCATTGATACTGAGTCATTTCTTCTTTATACTAGATTACGGCGTGACTCATGCAGGGAGGTTACGTCGTAAAAGCCTTGGGTGCCTTCAATTACTTGAATTCCACGTCCAAATCCCGTGTCTTTTGCTTAAATGCTTGTATTTTTCTTGAAAATTAAATATAAGTGATTAAGTATTGTTTTCAGACATTTATAACATAATTACAAGCATTTTCATAAGGAATTTGATATTAAAAAGTGTTAACTTTTTGATCACGTATCGACGAAGCGGGAGGTAAGTGGTTTACTTTCAAACCAAAGTAAAATAATTTTGGGGACACCTATAATCCATCAAGAAAAAGTCACCCAAACCTTAGGTGGAGACAACCTCAAAATTCTCAAAACAAATTTTCAAACCCACATAATCGTTTTCAGCCCAACGGTTCAAACCGCCCCTTCAACAACAACCCTCAAAATTTTAATGATCAATCAAATCTCGAAGGGTTGGTGTCTAATTTCATGGCATCTCAAGATGCTAGACTGTCTAAGTTTGAAGCCAATTTCAAACAACAACAAGGCGAGATGACCAATAAAATTGACACATTCTTGAAGGCCATCAATGATCAAATGACAAAAGCACTCCCAAGTGACATGGTTAAGAACCCGAAACTGAATGTTAACCTCACCTCTTTAATTTTTTATGCTCGTTCTTACCCAATGGAAGACCCCCAATGCTCATCTCATATCCACAATTCGATCAATGCTATTAAAATGTGTCCCAAACAAACTTATAAAGCTCAAAAATACCAACCTCAAGTAAAAACATTAACGGTCAATGAAAATGGGGAACCTTCAAGCAAAGGAATTAAAATCCCGTCAAAATTACTCTCTCCAAAATATCAATCTCAATCATCATTAGGAGAACAAAATAGGAACTCATCATCTCCCAAACGCATTCATTTCATCAACACAATCACCATTTTAAGTAAAGACGATAAGCCTAGGGAAACATGGATCATAAAACCTGACAATAAGGACAACGATCATGACATAATTGTCAAAGTTGAGGAAGAAAAATAGGAAGAAGAGGAAGAAAAGGATGACCCAGAATACTTTAACACCAACCCACCATCACCACCAAATCCATAAATTTCATTCATCACAAAAAAAGTTTGTAAGCTCAATTCGTTCCTTGAATCATTAAACTTAGTTCCCCTATAATCTAACACACAATTTGTTTACACAAAAGAGAATGATGGAGACATAATGTTTGTTGAATTAATTAAAAAGTATGATGATTCCAGTGAAGAGGAATTAGAAGAGGATGAAAGTGCAGTAACAGGAGAATTAGGAGTAGAGTACTTTGACATATTTCCAACTAGGAGCAAACTAGCATATCATAAGTACTTAATGTGCGCCCCGATTTCGTCCTTGTTTTTGAGAAACCCGATCATTGTAGGAGGATGTCTTTCAAATATTAAAATACCATGCAATTTAGGGCATGTACACGTAGAGAAAGCCTACATAGATCTTAATTCCCTTGTAAATGTCATGACTCGTATGCAATACAATTGGATTATGTGAAAACAACTTGAACCTAAGGAAGATCCTGAGGGTATTAGGGGAATAAGTAACTTCACAGGAAGAATTAGAGGGATGCATATCTTCGTAGGAAACTTCACTTATGTTTCATATTTCATGATTGTTGAGGATATTAGTTCAATTATAGACCCTAGGCTATCGCAAGTGGTCCTAGAAAAATCTTTTGTAGAGATATCCAACATGACTTATGATTTATCATTAGGAGTAGTGAACTTCACAGATGGAGCTGATGAGATTGCTTATAAGATGCCCCATAAGATTGAGAAGTTTAATTCGCTATCAGATTTGGAAAAAGAGCATATAAAATCAGCCTACTTCCGGAACGAGGAGCACAAAAGAAGGAGAGTAAACTACGTGATGAATAAGATATTAGGGTTTTATAAAGAATGTTTGGAGCTTGGACCCAAATACTTAACTGGAATTGAAGAAGAAGGAGGAGTCACGTAAGGAGTGTGACTCCGAGTTATTGGGAGGCAACCCAATCCATTTTATTTTCCCGCATTTTAGGAGTGTCTTGTGTCATGTTTGTTCGAGTCATATGTTTGTGCTAATGATTTTCGTAGTTTATGCAAAAATTTTCTAGGAAATAACTAACAGGAATTGCGTGCAGAAAATTTTCCAAGAAAAACGAATGTGAATTTTCACAGTCTCTAGAGACGGCGTCATGATTTATCCTGACGGCGTCGCGTATCCAGAATTGTAAAAATTCGAATTTTTATTATTTTTTTGAAAATTAATTTTGTATAACTTCCATAATTTGTAATTTTCCTAAAACTTGCAACCACAATCACATTAGCACATTCATCCTATCTTTATGGCTTTCGTAGTGTCAAAACTCTAAATCATTAAGTTGTATATTATCATTTTGCCGAATTTTACGCTAGGTATAGTTGTTTCTTGTCTTTGATTTGCAGGATATATGTGATGAGAAGAAGCTTTGGAGTTCTTAGGAGTTTCATATGAACGATTCTTGGATGACGATTTAGCCAACTTATCATTTGTTTCTTCTCCATTGTTGAGCAAAACCAAAGGAGTACTAGTTTGTTTCCCCTTTTTCTTTCCCTTTATCCGGGTACTGTTAAGAACATTGAAGACAATGTTCAATTTAAGTATGAGGGGGAAATAAGCCTTAGAAACTGTTCCTTCAATTGCATTTTCTTTATCCTTAAAATAATGTGTAATATACCGAAATATAGCGTAGAAGGTAATTTTGACGCAATTTTTTTTATGGCACACATCGATGAAAACTGAGAATTATTAGCGTCTCATGGATATTATTTATATGACTAGCATAAAAATTCTACCACTCAAAAAAATTCCACCCAAAAAATGAGAGGTTCGCCCTTAGATCTTTACGAATTCAGGTATTCATCTTTGATACCTAAGATAGTTTTACCTTTAGCTTTTTCGAGTTAATGAATGAGCAATCGCATGTGTCGGGTTCATGGTTTTGTGATTCATCTCGAGAAGCTAGTGAGATCACATTAGTGTGATTAGGATTTGCTAAATGATAAGAGGCACTAGGATAAACCCTATTTAAACTTGTATTTGTTATTATGGTCACCTCGATCATATAACTATTCCCACACCCTTGCTATGCACTCATTTTTAGTGCAAGATACCATAGTACACCCTTCCGAGCCTATCCTTTTTATGGTTCTCGTAAATTTTTGGTGGTATATGGATTATTAATGAAGAGCATTGTTTACACCCACACCAATTGTTACACTCAAATCGCCTTAGCCTTCCTTGTATGTACTCGTTTTTAGTACATTATTGTTATAAATCCAATTAATTAATTGCTTGAGTACGTGGTTGCTAAGTCGAGTCTTTTTATTAGTGTATACAGTTTTGGGACGATTGGTACTCATGATAGTTTTAATTTTATGAAAAAATGGGAAAGAAGTCAATTTAATACCTCCATGCGTCAGTTTAACATAAAGAAAAAAAGGTCACATAGATTCATGTGCTTTTGTTAGTTTTACATCATACATGTCTTCATTATATGAGGTCTTTTTATTAGCATTCACATATTATACATATTATTATGTTTACTTTTTTCATGTGGGATGTACAGAAACAATTATCTGAAGTATTGTTGAAGGTTAACTGTTGATGAAGGCTGATATACTACCATTATAAAGGAAACATAATCATTAGCTAAGCCAAAATGGTTTGGTTATGTATGATGCTTTATTTGTTCATAGTTTTACATTATGTATCTTGTGAATGTTTTACTCTAAAAAAGTAACGTGTTGCATTTTTCAAGTTATTTTCGATTGTAGATTTTTTATGGTCACCCGCGAAACCCGCGGGTCTATAGTCTAGTAACTAAATACTTATTTGTCGTGTACGTGTGTTTACTTGACAATATATCAATACATATGTCACAATGATCATACATGTATGTTCACTTGCATGTGCGTGTGTGTCGTCTATATGTGTGTAATTGTAGAAATTTATGTGAAACATTATTGGGCTTAGATTGAAAAAAAAGTAAAGAATAATAACCAATTTCGACGTAAAACAAGTTTGTTGTAATAGATTGGTCACGCCAAAATATAAACGGTTACAAACCGAAACAACCGAAAAACCGAACCCAAATATATCTCATCCGTTTCCGTTTAACTTACACCCATACATCACAACCCTTTAAAGACCTTTTTGATAGTAATTTCTAGGTGCTTACGCCATTGTGATGGAGGTTTGATTATTTACAAAGCTTATGTTAATTTATATGCTATGACAGGTAATGAGTGTTAATTTTCCGTTTCCTATATTGTTATATATCGTTATACACCCGAGAGAAAGAGAGAATCCAAACACTTATTGTGAGGTGCTAGTGTATAATTTCCGTGCTTTTAATTACGAGGTCTAATTGGTTGTGTCATAAATCATCATTAAAAAGTAAGTTAAATGCCCCTGATATGGCTATTGTCTAGGTAGAAAAGATCATTTTCTTAAGGACAAGCAAATCTCAAGTGTAGGGGTATTTGATGAGGTGTCATTTTATACACTTTTTGTGGCCATTTAACCCCCAAATCATGCAAATATATCCAAAATACGCGCTTAATCGTTTCTTTTTATATTTTTAGCATTTGGGAAGCTTTTGGAGGATATACACGTGAGTTGGACTCATTTGGAGAAGAAACGAACAAGATTACAACTCTACACCAAAGTCGATGAAGAAGATGCACACAGTGGCTGTAGACGGCCTCATAAATACTAGCGACGCCGTCAGAACATCAAAGCGATGACGTCAAGACTTTTGTGACGGCATCAGAACTTAACCGACTTAAAGAAGCCCTAGAATATTCTTCGTAGCGACGACGTCAGGATTATAATGCGACGCCGTCGTGGCCTATTTTCTATATATACAAACTCTTTTTTTATGGTTTTAGGTGTGAAACTTTTAGGAGACGAACTTCATAATTAGGGTTCGAGTTTGGCAGCTTTTAAGGTCGTTTTTAGGGTGTGAAAACAGTCTTGTATAAGCCTTATACTCATGTTTTAATCAAGTGAAGTCATTTATCTCTTAATCTTTCAATATGTCTATGTGTTGTCTGATTAATTACTGATCTTCGCTTCTCTTTAACATGATAGGATAGATCCATTAGTATTTACTTATGATTACATGAAACTTAGTTTGTAGATCCTTTTAATATTGCTTCTTATGATGGATGTGCGGGCTAGGCTTAAGAAAACTAGCCATAAAATATTACATTTGCATATACGTCTAGGGAAATGTGATTGAGTAGAAAGAATATCATGGTAACAGTCTTCATACTACCTTACCCATCTATGGTTGATCACCTCTTAAATATTTCAATGCATGTAATGTACTCTTAGGGGCCTTGTAATAGTCTTCATACCACCTTACTTGTGCGTTACCTTAACGGAATATTACATACAGGGCGAGTTCGTGTAATTCGTTCATGACTTAGGAAATATTTACATAGATCATTACAAGTGTAATAAAGCAATAGGATTAGGAGAAGCAGACTAAAGAGTAATGCATGATTAAGTAAATACGTTTGTTTATCCATCGAGTTTTCATTAAAGTAGTTTAGATTTAATTTTAGTTTAATTAGTTAAAACCAAAACCCCCTCTCAAAACCAGAACTTCACTTGCTTTCTATAAAGTATAGAAATACAAAATAATTTTCTCTCAACCCCTTAGATCTTAGTTAGATTTTGTTTGAGCCTTCACACGCTATTCCCCTAGAGAACAATAACAACCCCCGAGTCCTTGCTATACTACACTGCAACGATTAGGTACTCTGCTTAGGGAGTTGTAAAACTAGTGCGTTCACAACAATCACATCAATATTCTCTATGACAAGGTGCCTATTATCTGTGATAATACAAGTGCTATTACCATTTCAAACAACCTAATTTCGCACTATAGAACAAAACATATTGACATCATGTATCACTTCATCAGGGATCATATTTTAAAAGGTGTTATTGAGCTTCATTTTGTACCCACTGATTTACAACTTGCTAACTTTTTTACAAAACCACTAGGTGAGTCTAGCTTTACTAGATTGGTCGCTGAGTTGGGTATGCTCAATATCGACAAAGTAATCCCTGATAAAGAAAAGATTTTAAGTGATTCTCTGACTTGAATATTAAATGTTTTTAAGGTAACTAAATAGTTACATATAAGTTTAAAGACAAACATTCTTAATATTTAATTCAGATATTCTCTAAAAAGGCTACCAACTTTCTCAAGATTCGTGGGATATTTAAAGTGCACGAAGGAGAAAAGGGCCCACGTTTTTGACAGTTTTCGCTACTACGCATTTAATGCGGAACTCAAACGGTTTTTATTTTTCAAAATATAAAACATTTTAGTGGTATAAACTATCAATTTTTCACACACACTCCTCACTTTTCACACAATTAAAACCCTAAAATCATCTTAATCATCTCTCCCAAAACTCTTTCACCTAACAAAGGCAAAATCTTTCCTTTAAAAAACAATGGCATCAGAATCATCTTTACAACAAACCAAAACACAAGTCACATCTGCATCAAATCTTAACTTTGAGTGTGACAAGGTATCATCGGCTTCAACAATGACATCGCATTGTTGGAGCACTCAAACCGTTTATACCTTCTCATACTCACATTTATGTCCAAATGTTGCGTGTCTAATGCTTTAACCAAACAACCATCAGCATACTACTATGAATACCTTAGGGAATTCTGGTATTCTGCTGAGGTAGATACTACATACACAATCACCTTCAACCTCTCATGTTTTGATAAACCACTTTCTTTCAACCTTGGTGATTTTTCATCTATCACCGAGTTAAAGTATAGTGAGAATTATGATACTTTACCGCTAAAGGAGATGGTGAGGGCTAGTTTGGCAACTCTATGACTTGTTGATGAGAAAAACCCTGATCTTTCATCCACTGATCTCGGCAACTCGTCTCCGCTGAAAATAAGATATTTTTCACCGATTTGGAGGATGTTGCATGTTGTCAAGTGTCTAGGAGGTTTGCAGGGATCACATGATCAGCTGAATATCAATCAATAAATGATAGCTTATAGCCTGATTTAGGGCTTGAATGTTGTCATTGGTAGATTCCATTTTGTTTTTTGTTGTTGTTTCCATCAAAGGTTGTATCGTGGGCATAAATAGTTGTATTACTTAATTTTTAGCATTCAATGAGGAGAAGAATTCTTTTTTACTTTATATATAGTATAGATGTTACTCAAAATTTGGTCAAGTTTGTTGACCGGATGAATTACTTGTAATATTTTGGAAATAATTGCCTATCCTTATTTAGTTTATTGGAGTTCATTATGAGTTATATTTGGTTAGTTTTTACGTTAGATTTTTACTGCTTCATATATTAAATAGGAATAAAGTTTGATCAGGCCTTGCAATCAAAGACATTCAAGTTACCTTCTCGGAAGAAGCTTTTAAGAGTATGTCACACTTTCAAAAAACTCATATGTTAACTGGAGAGATTTTGTAGATAAAAAATAAATGGTTTAAGTTTTTGCTCATGCCTACTCCAGTTAGTGCATCACTAGTAGCAAGAGAGTTGCCGGTAAATTATTTCTTAAGAAGTGGACAATAATAATGGTGCCAAAGTGTTCTCAGCAAATTTACCTTTTTGTTGCGATTAAATTTATCTATCTACAGCCATCAATATCAATGAAACAATACGCAACCTTGATGCTAGTTGTCCAAACTCTTAACGATCCATCATATATAGACATCTTCTCAATAAGCTAATGGTCGAAATCTGTTTTTTTGGGTTACATAGAAATACAGTGTTGACCACATTAAACACCCCTACAAAGAGATCATTTTTAATAGAATAATAAAAGATGAGTAATCATTGTAAATTGGCAGGGAATGAACAGCCACGATTTTCAGACTTGCTACTAGATCGGTGTAGTTTTAAAAGACAAAAAGAAGCGAACCATTTTGTCCGCCACATACTAACTAACTTGAAAACCTTAAAAACAAACTCGAATAGTTTAACTTAAAACACATTTTGATCCTCCATGTTAGAGAATTATATATTTATTGTTGCCTTGCAATCAAGGTAATGAGGTATATGCATTATAAACTATCCATTGTAGATTTGTAGATGATACTTCAAGTGCCAGTGCTAGTTTCACACATAAAATCTTCATAATCCCTCGATGGCATATGCAAGTGCCAGTGCTAGTGTCACACATAGAATCTTCGGTTCCACAAAACCTAGTACAATAATTAGGTGTTGGGTAGACTAATCCCACAATGGTTTTCGGTGTTTGCGGGCGCTTACACATGGTGGTGGTGTAATCATAGGGGGTGTTGGAGGCGGCTTACTCTAGTGGGGGGTGTTACATATGCAGGACTTGGTGGGGTTACTCCTGGTGGTGGTGCATATATCGGGTTTCGAGGGCTTACTCTCGGTGGTGGTATTACATAGTTGGGGCTTGGCGGGCTTACTCTTGGTGGTGGTGTTACATATGCCGGACTTGGTGGGCTTACTCTTGGTGGTGGTGGTGCATAGTTCGGGATTGGCGGGTCAACTCTCGGTGCGGGTGGTGGTGTTACATATTGAGGGTTTGGCGGGCTTACTTTTGGTGGTGGTGTTGCACAGTTTGGGCTTGGTGGACTTACTTTTGGTGGTGGTGTTACATATCCCGGGCTTGGCGGGCTTACTCGCGGTGGGGGTGTTAAATACTTCGGGCTTGGTGGGCTTACTTTTGGTGGTGGTGTTGCATAGTAAGGCTTTGGCGGGCTTACTTTTGGTGGCGGTGTTACATATCCCGGGCTTGGCGGACTTACTCTTGGTGGCGGTGTTAAATACTTCGGGCTTGGTGGGCTTACCTTTGGCTTTGGGTATGTCGACAATGCTGAAAAAAATATACACCAACAAATTAAATACTATAATATAGATGGTTCATAAGTATACAAAAGTACTAAAATGATGATTTAGTTTCACAATTATAAGTCGTAAGTGTGTAAAATTAATTTTATTTTGTTCACATTTTTATATGTGAACATTATATACTATACTATGGAGCATGATGCAAGAAGACAAAATAGGGAGCAATTTTTTAGTGGGCTAATGTTGGTCCAATTGACCCCTAAAGTAAATAAAAGGATACAAACTAACTCTATCATGCCACACGACAAAAGCCTGCCTACCCTTATTTGTTTGGGCTCATATATACAATGAACTATAACATTAACCAACATGCCCCATTTATCCATTTGTTATAATGTAAATTTTTTTTATCTACATGAGTTTAATGTAAAAAAAAACTTAATAACCCCCTTATGAATTTAATGTAAAAAAATATTTAATAAACCCTTTAAAAAAACATTCAAAAAAATTGTATTAACCTACACGGGACAGTAACAACTTAACCCCCGCCGCAACGCACGGGCTAAATTCTGACTCGTTTAGATCTAAAACACAAGAAAAAAATGTCTGGAATAATAAACAAGAGCTGCATGCCTGGTGCAAATAGGAAGATGGCCCAGAATGCAATTTTGAAAGAAATATATGCCATAGGGAAATTAGAGATCTTTTATATATTTGTTTGATGTAAAAAATTAAGTTCATGTTGCTCATCTTTTACTTAGTAAAGGAAAACGTCAAGTGGGGTATTCGTATTTCAAAAAATCAAATCATACTTAATTTAGTAAGATTTTTATAATTTAGAATTTTTTTTTTAAATTTAATAAAAAAGCTTAAATATTACTTGATTTGGCGGGCTTACTTTTGGTGGTGGTGTTGCACAATTTGGGCTTGGTGGACTTACTTTTGGTGGCGGTGTTACATATCCCGGGCTTGGCGGGCTTACTCTCGGTGCGGGTGTTAAATACTTCGGGCTTCGCGGGCTTACTTTTGTTGGTGGTGTTGCATAGTAAGGCTTTGGCAGGCTTACTTTTGGTGGCGGCGTTACATATCCCGGGCTTGGCGGACTTACTCTTGGTGGCGGTGTTAAATACTTCGGGCTTGGTGGGCTTACTCTTGGCTTTGGATATGTCGACAATGCCGCAAAAAATATACATCAACAAATCAAATACTATAATATAGATGGTTACAAAAGTACTAAAATGATGATTTAGTTTCACAATTATCAGTCATAAGTGTGTAAAATCAATTTTATGTTGTTCACATTTTATATGTGAAGAATTAGATCTAAAACACAAGAAAAAATGGCTGGAATAATAAAGAAGAGCTGCATGCCTGGTGCGAATAGGAAGATGGCCCAGAATGCAATTTTGAAAGAAATATATGCCATAGGGAAATAGAGATCTTTTATATTTGTTTGGTGTAAAGAATTAAGTTCATGTTGCTCATATTTATAAGCAAGAAAACATAAACAATTTAACTTCGTTTTTTGCAACTAAAATGAAACACATCAATAACTAAACTTTGTTCAATGTGAGAATAGTTAATTGATTTTAATTACACCGTTAGTCCCCAAACTCCACCCCGTTTGGTCCCTAAATAACGGGGAGTCTCATACGAGGTCCCTTTTGGCACTGTTGTTACCCGTTTGGTCTTTAGAGCCCCATTATACTGAACGACAGTTATCTCTCTCGTTATCTTTCATATTTGACTTTCAAACCATGGGTATTTAAGTCTTTTCGTACAAAATTTGATTGCACCACTGGTCCTTATCAACTTTAAGATCAAAATTCATAAAAGTACCCATTTGTATTACCATTTTTTGTCTTTTCCTTATTACATTGTTGTTCTCTAAACTCCGTTTTATCATTATTTGCAACAAATACTTACTGTACCTTCTTTTTTCAGGCGACATTTTTTCCGGCAACATGACAAACGACGGTGGTGATTTCTGGCAATATGGCGTAAGCAGAGGCGGACCTAAGGCAGAACTAAGGCTTAGCAGGTGGTGCCCAGGAACCACCTTGGCCATCAAAAGTGTTTAGAAACGATACTACAAATTTTTAGGGACCTACCTTGGAAATGTTTTAGGAACCACCTTCGGGAACAACCAACCTTCCGGCCAAGGTTAAACTCTTGGCATTACTAAGAATTTACAGCTTTGATGATTTTTTTAGTTGTCGTTAATGGTGGAAAAACGCAGAAGGAGTAGTTTAAGGGTGAAAATAATAGAAACTAATAGAGAAGACGAATGGAGAATATTATTGGTTTTGACAATTAATTGGAAGAAAAGGATAATGAATGATGACTATGATTCTTGAGGAAGAAAGAAGCCATAGGCTATGAACGAGGATGAAGATAGAGTATTAAAAAACATATTTTTAAGCAATATAAAAATAAAAGTTGATTTGAAAAGTCAAGAGACATCAAAATCCCAATTTCCAATACCATTCTTATCCTCCGTAAAAAAGTACATTTTTATGCACAATGCTTTAACCAAGAGTATTTACAATCAAGTTACTATTTCCAATCAAGTTACATAACTTAATTCTCCTCTACATGCCTCTTAAATTTTTAATGTGTATAATTTTCAAATTTAAAGTATGGTATTAAGACAATCGGTAATTTACAAAAGATTTTTTTTGGTCTAATGGTATCTTTTGTTGTGTGATAAGCTTCTTAACCAAATAGTTGCGGATTCAATCTCACTTAAAATATTTGTGAGATAAATTTGTGATTTACTAGCATGTTACTCGCGCAAAGCAGCCGTTTCAGAGGAATTAAAAATAAAAAAAATCAAAAATTAATAAAAATATATCAAAATTGATGTTGAATTAAAGAGCACAAAATTTTAAAAAATATGGTAAAATTAAATCATAAAAAAAATAAATAGATAAAAAGATATTTCAATTTAAAAATAAAGAGGATTTTTTAATTAAGAAGTCATACATGTCACTATAAGATGCGTTTCTCTAAAATGAGATGGATGGTCAAGATTGCACATAACAAAAATGAGATGCATGTGTTTGTTGTTAAAAAGGGATATTTCCATAAAAAGTGAAGGAAAAGTCTGAATTTTCAGACTTTCTAAATATGAAAGTGTCTCAAATGCTTTATAATGTAGTATAGATATAGTGTGAGATAGTTAATTGCCGTTTTAAAAAAAACACACACAAAAGTCGGAAATTTTACTCATAGTTTTTTTTTGGTAACCATGGTTTCCGACACGTTGGCCGAATACTCCACGGGGTTTAAATTTTAGTCATAGTTTCATTTCATGATGTTAAAGAATACTCCGTATGGTGTTAACAACATTTCATATACGCAATATGTTGTTGATATCATGTATATGTGTCTAAAAAGAGGAAGTAAAAAAGACCGAGTTCAACAACAACAACAACGATACCCAATCTCACCAGGCAGAGTATAGGGAAAAAAGACCGAGTTACTTGTGGCAAATATACTAAAAATCATTCAAATGAACAAAACAGTTTAAGCGTAAGTCGACTTTATTGTTGTCCAACTTTAAAGATTGTGCTATATCTTGAGAAATCTAGTGCTAGTAAAATAGCTAAAAAATGGAAACTATAATAGCTCAATCAAAGCAGAAAAAAATAGTGCTAGCGAAATAGCTAAAGGATCGAAAAAATGTTGTCTTTTTCAAAAACATTAATATTTGTTTCTTTCTGCCTAGCAAAACCCAAGTAGAGTGGTAACAAACTAGAGCAAAAGCATTTAACATTAAAGTACCTATCAATAAGTAAAAAAAGGGTTGGTTTATGCCTAGAAAATCACACCTCCACCCATCCTTATCTATAATTACTTCTTCTATATTTTTTTCACTTATTATTTACACATATCCTAGTAATAAACCCATCACCCCTCCATCATCACCGCCACCCATATCTGGTGCCACCTCCGGTAGCAAGCCTCAATCGCCAAACTCAAACTCATCGATAGTACCAGAAAACCAACATCACATTGTTAAATAATTTAGTTTTTCTATTAGATCTAAAAGACTTAGTCTCGGTCCAGGTTTGAAGGTTCGGTTGGAAGATCGGTTGTGGGTGGATCGGATGGAGGGTGGTTCGGTTGGAGGGTGGTTCGGTTGGGGTGTGGTGGCCGAATGTGGTGGTTCGGCTGGGCCTAGGGTCGGTTGGAGGAGAGTGACCAATCCTAGGTGGTTCAGTTTGGTATATTTTGGGAGTGTTTTGGAGTTGTTTTTGGTGATGTTTCTTGCTTAAAGGTTGAATCTTTTTGTAAGAAAACCACAAAAGTATGAAACTTTTTGCAAATGTTTGAAACTTTAAGCACAAAAACCACAAAAAACTTCGTACTCAACGTGGATTACACGTTTTTGAGTGCCTTTTTGCAAAGTAAATTGCAAAAGTTCAAAACTTTATCTTCCGAAAACTCTAAAAATTACAACTTTCTTTAAATTTTAAGGCTTTGTCTTAAAAAACTTGTCTTTATTGTCTTCATAGTCTTCTTAGTCTTCAAGTTCTTTAAAGTCTTCAAAAGCACATAAAAATGATAACTTTCTTCACGAAAAGCACTTCAAATCATCTCATAACGATTGATACCAATTGATACAAATATGGAACATACAAAATACTACACTATTTTAGAGAGAGAGAGAGGGAGAGACGCCTAGAGAGAGAGAGAGAGAGAGCGAGAGAGAGGCGTGTGGGTGAGGAGGTGAGGAAGAGGAGAGAAAACAAGAGAATATTAGATTAGAAAGAGAAAGAAATCACCAACCTTAACCCTTTCCTTAGCCCTCCTTTTATAGTAAGGAATGAGTGACTAGGAAGTAATTAAGGATTTTAGTTATTACATAATAGTCCTTCCTTATTTTCACTACTTAATCCCCATTCTATTAATCTTTGATAAATGGTCATGTAATCAACACTTTTCGACTTCTAACAATCACCATCAGTTTACTCACAATCATTCTCTCCAAATCACTTGCATATCTCAATTTATCATTAGTTCTTACCTCGTAATCTTTTGTATTTCACTATGTAAGATTAATATCTCACAAGAACAACCGTTGTGTACTCATTCTCAATAACAATCAATTAATCATTCGTATTGGTTAATCCTGCCGAGTATTGTGTTTCAGTGCGGTGTTTACATACTTGTTTGGTACTATCTAACATGGTACCAGAGCAATAGGCTGTGCTTCTCCTCTTTTTTAACATGTCTTTGTGAAACCCTAATTTTATAAATTAGGGTTTTGTCAATTAAAGGTCCCTGATAGTCTGATTCTGTTCGTGGGTTTGTTTTTTGATTCTATTCGTGGGTTTGTTTTCTCTGAATAAAATCTATATGAATCCCTAAGTAAAGGTTTCAATAGGTTGGTGATTGTTTGGGTTCGTTAAAAAATCAGACCCTAATCAAGAGCTCTTAATCTAGAGCTCTGAGACCATAAATTTTTTTATCACAAAATGTTTAATACAACCAACCACCTACACTTTTATTACAAACAAAGTAATGAAACAAGATTTTCCCCAACACGAATGCAATCTAAAAACATAAACGCACTGTAACACAACTTTTCAAAACCAAACGATTACAAAAGGTAAACCAAAATAAGACCAAGAACAATATGCAAACGAGAAAGAATATGCTAGAGATCCAAAAGAAGTTATGAAAACCCAAAATGCGGATGGCTTATATAGCCTATTAAAGTTCGCCTAAGTTACCCTGAACATTCATATTGTTCACTTATGTTATTGAACTTATAGAAAGCATTTTTAGTGTTATTTTGAGTGAATTGAATGTATATTTTTAGATAAATTAAGTAACATAAATGTCGTGTTTTTACGAGTTCAGAAACTTAGGCGAATATTTTTTATAAGTTCAGTGACCTCAAACGTCATTGTTTATAAGTTCAGTAACGTAAGTGAACAAAATGAATGTTTAATAACTTAGGTGATCTTTTTAGAAAGTTTGGTACTTCCTCCGTCCCAAAAAAAGTGTCCACCTTACTATTTATGTTTGTCCCAAAAAAAGTGTCCAGTTTTTATTTTTCGATAGTAATAATGACTTGTTTTCCTACTTTACCCTTATAATCAAAACATGCATTAATTACTCATTCCTAAATTCTATATTAAATATTTGTAAATATTTAACAAATACTTGATATATGCTTGCAAGATGTTGATGGGAGAGCCACTGATGTTGCGCTGGAAGGATTCGTCTCTATTTTTTATGGAACTTGGGTGTTTATCTATGTATACATTGCTTGGATTATCAATGGGCACTCAAATGAGCTATTGAACAGCTTCTTGGCCATGGCCAAACCATTGTCCTCATTTATGCAGAATAAATCTTTTCTGGTTATAGGTAAAATGCATTGACGTTTTACATCGATTGTTTTTTAGACATCTGCAAATGCGAGCCTAAACCCATTGTTTAGAAGCTCTTTGAGCTCAGTTACCTGTTGAAGTTGTAACTTTTGATAAAATAAATAAAGCCCCTTAGAATGTTTCTTAGACAACTTTGATTGGATGTTGTGCTAAAATCAATTTAACTATGAAACACACGGGCTGCATTTATCGTGATATTTGTGTTCGTAAATTTTTCATTATTCTTTATTTCACTTACAGGACCGAATTATAGCACGTCTTCAACAACCATTTTTGTTACTGTATTCTATTGGAACGAGAATATCAGGTTAGTTGTCACATTTGCAGAGTGGCGAATGCCATTAAATTTAAACAGAATATGAATTGTATAAGCTCTCTTTCAGTTTAACATAAAGAAAAAAAGGTCACATAGATTCATGTGCTTTTGTTAGTTTTACATCATACATGTCTTCATTATATGAGGTCTTTTTATTAGCATTCACATATTATACATATTATTATGTTTACTTTTTTCATGTGGGATGTACAGAAACAATTATCTGAAGTATTGTTGAAGGTTAACTGTTGATGAAGGCTGATATACTACCATTATAAAGGAAACATAATCATTAGCTAAGCCAAAATGGTTTGGTTATGTATGATGCTTTATTTGTTCATAGTTTTACATTATGTATCTTGTGAATGTTTTACTCTAAAAAAGTAACGTGTTGCATTTTTCAAGTTATTTTCGATTGTAGATTTTTTATAGTTAACCGCGAAACCCGCGGGTCTATAGTCTAATAACTAAATACTTATTTGTCGTGTACGTGTGTTTACTTGACAATATATCAATTCATATGTCACAATGATCATACATGTATGTTCACTTGCATGTGCGTGTGTGTCGTCTATATGTGTGTAATTGTAGAAATTTATGTGAAACATTATTGGGCTTAGATTGAAAAAAAAAGTAAAGAATAATAACCAATTTCAACGTAAAACAAGTTTGTTGTAAAAGATTGGTCACGCCAAAATATAAACGGTTACAAACCAAAACAACCGAAAAACCGAACCTAAATATATCTCATCCGTTTCCGTTTAACTTACACCTATACATCACAACCCTTTAAAGACCTATTTGATAGTAATTTCTAGGTGCTTACGCCATTGCGATGGAGGTTTGATCACTTACAAAGCTATGGTAATTTATATGTCTTGACACGTAAATGAGTGTAATTTTCGTTTCCCATATTATTATATATCGTAATACACCCGAGAGAAAGAGAGAACCAAACACTTATTGTGAGGTGCTAGTGTATAATTTCCGTGCTTTTAATTACGAGGTCTAATTGGTTGTGTCATAAATCATCTTTAAAAAGTAAGTTAAATGCTCCTGATAAGGCTATTGTTTAGGTAGAAAAGCTCATTTGCTTAAGGACAAGCAAATCTCAAGTGTAGGGGTATTTGATGAGGTGTCATTTTAAACACTTTTTCAGGGTCATTTAACCCCCAAATCATGCAAATATGCCCAAAATACGTGCTTAATTGTTTCTTTTTATGTTTTTAGAATCTGGGAAGCTTTTGGAGGATATACACATGAGTTGGGCTCATTTGGAGAAGAAACAAACAAGATTACAACTCTAAACCAAAGTCGATGAAGAAGATGCAAACAGTGGCTAGAGACGACCTCAGAAATACTGGCGACGCCGTCAAAACATCAAAGCGATGACGTCATGACTTTTGTGACGGCATCAGAACTTAACCGACTTAAAGAAGCCCTAGAAGATTTGGCGAAGCGACGACGTCAGGTTTATAATGCGACGCCATCATAGCCTATTTTCTATATATACAAACTCGTTTTTTATGGTTTTAGGTGTGAAATTAGGAGACGAACTTTATAATTAGGGTTCGAGTTTGACAACTTTTAAGGTCGTTTTTAGGGTGTGAAAACCCTCTTGTATCAGCCTTATACTCATGTTTTAATCAAGTGAAGTCATTTATCTCTTAATCTTTCAATATGTCTATGTGTTGTCTGATTAATTACTGTTCTTCGCTTCTCTTTAACATGCTAGGCTAGATCTATTAGTATTTATTTTTGATTGCATGAAACTTAGTTTGTAGATCCTTTTAATATTGCTTCTTATGAGGGATGTGCGCATTAGGCTTTTAGAAATAGACATAATATATTACATTGGCATAGACGTCTAGGGAAACGTGATTGAGTAGAAAGGATATCATCGGTAACAGTCTTCATACTACCTTACCCATCTATGGTTGATCACCTCTTAAATATTTCAATGCATGTAATGTACACTTAGGGGCCTTGTAATAGTCTTCATACCACCTTACTTGTGTGTTGCCTTAACGGAATATTACATAGAGGGCTGGTTCGTGTAATTCGTTCATGACTTAAGAAATATTTACACATTCATTATAAGTGTGTTAAGGCAATGGTTTAGGAGAGATGAACTGAAAGAGTAATGCATGATTAAGTAAATACGTGTGTTTATCCATCGAGTTTTCATCAAAGTAGTTTAGATTTAATTTTAGTTTAATTATTTAAAACCAAAACCCCCCCCCCCTTCTAAAAACAGAAGTGCTTCCTCTTTCTGTTGTTTGTATAGTAAAATATAGAGAGAATACAATTACTTTCTCAACCCCTTAGATCTTAGTTAGATTTAGTTTGAGCCTTCACATGCTATTCCCCTAAAGACCGTTAACATACACTCGAGTACTTGCTATACTACACTGCAACGATTAGGTACTCTGCTTAGGGAGTTGTAAAACTAGTGCGTTTACAACAATCACATCAATATTCTCTCTGACAAGGTGCCTATGATCTGTGATAATACAAGTTCTATTACCATTTCAAACAACCTAATTTCGCACTATAAAACAAAACATATTGACATCAAGTATCACTTCATCAAGGATCATATTTTAAACGGTGTTATTGAGCTTCATTTTGTACTCACTGATTTACAACTTGTACATTTTTACAAATAACCACTAGGTGAGTCTAGCTATACTAGTATGGTCGCTGCTCGCCTTAAGTTGGGTTGTTTGCTCGCAAATTATCGGCCCCGATAAGTAATCCTAAAATAAAGAAGAATTGTTTTTAAATAGTCTCTGACTTGAATATTTATATGTTTTTTAAGGTAACTAAATAGTTACATATAAGTTTAAAGACAAACATTCTTAATATTTAATTCAAATATTCTCTAAAAAGGCTACCAACTTTCTCAAGATTCGTGGGATATTTAAAGTGCACGAAGGAGAAAAGGGCCCACGTTTTTGACAGTTTTCGCTACTACGCATTTAATGCGGAACTCAAACGGTTTTTATTTTTCAAAAAATATAACATTTTAGTGGTATAAACTATCAATTTTTCCACACACACTCCTCACTGTTCTCACACATTAAAACACTAAAATATTCTTAATCTTCTCTCCTCCAAAAATACTCTTTCACTAACACAAAGGCAAATATCTTCGTTAAAAAAACAAATGGCATCAGAATAATCTTTTACAACAAACCAAACACAAGTCACATCTGCATCAAATCTTAACTTTGAGTGTGACAAGGTATCATCGGCTTCAACAATGACATCGCATTGTTGGAGCACTCAAACCGTTTATACCTTCTCATACTCATATTTATGTCCAAATGTTGCATGTCTAATACTTTAACCAAACAACCATCAGCATACTACAATGAATACCTTAGGGAATTCTGGTATCTGTGGAGGGATATCATTACACAATCACCTTCAACCTCTCATGTTTTGATAATCCACTTTTCTTTCAACCTTGGTGATTTTTCATCAATCACCGACTTAAAGTATAGTGAGAATTATGATACTTTATCGCTAAAGGAGATGGTGAGGGATAGTTTGGCAACTCTATGACTTGTTGATGAGAAAAACCATGATCTTTCATCCACTGATCTCGACAACTTGTCTCCGCTGAAAATAAGATATTTTGTGGAATTGTCCAAGGGATACTTGGGGATTTCCTTAATTTCTCTATAAGTATATTATTTTATACGTGTGTAAAACTGCTTCAATCATTCTTATATTATCTTGTGTTATTGATCTGATAAGTAACCCGCCCCGGATCCTTATTCCGCTGCGACCCATTTTGGGGGTGTTACATCGTAGGCATAAATAGTTGTATTACTTAATTTTTAGCATTCAATGAGGAGAAGAATTCTTTTTTACTTTATATATAGTATAGATGTTACTCAAAATTTGGTCAAGTTTGTTGACCGGATGAATTACTTGTAATATTTTAGAAATAATTGCCTATCCTTATTTAGTTTATTGGAGTTCATTATGAGTTATATTTGGTTAGTTTTTACTTCATTTTTAAGTAGGATAAAGTTTTGATCACCTTGCAATCAAAGACATTCAAGTTACCCTCTCGGAAGAAGTTTTTAAGAGCATGCCACACTTTCAAAAAACTCATATGTTAACTGGAGAGATTTTGTGGATAAAAAATAAATGGTTTAAGTTTTTGCTCATGCCTACTTCAGTTAGTGCATCACTGAGCAAGAGAGTTGCCGTAACTATTTCTTAAGAGTGGACAATAATGACTGGTGCCAAAGTGTTCCCATCGATTTATACCTTTTTTCGATTAAATTATCTATCTACAAGCCAGCATTATATGAAACAATATGAAACCTTGATGCTAGTTGTCCCAACTCTCAATGAGCCCATCATATATAGACATCTCTCAATAAGCTAATGTCGGAAAATCTGTTTTTGGGTTACATATAAATACCGTGTTGACACATTAAACCCCCTAAAAAGAGATCATTTAATAGAATAACAAAAGATGAGTAACATTGGAGGGAATTGAACACGATTTTCAGACTAGCTAAGCTAGATCGATTGTTTAGACAAAAAGAGCGAACCAATTGTCGCCACACTAACGTAACTTGAAAACCTTTAAACAAACTCGATTAGTTTAACTTAAAACTCATTTTGATCCTCCAAGTTAGAGAATTATATATTTATTGTTGCCTTGCAATCAAGGTAATGAGGTATATGCATTATAAACTATCCATTGTAGATTTGTAGATGATACTTCAAAAATTGAACTGAGCACTATATTAAACATTCATTGCTTCTAAAAAACTTATTCATGCATTTTATAAGGGAACTTCTTTAGTATTCGTATAAAATCTTATATTAGCTGTTGAATTAACAAGTTATCGGTTATCAAGAGATAAAAGCAAATTTACCTTACTAGAGCATGACAACAAACATTGAAATAGAAATCAAAAAATACATTGGAGTTTATTTGTACCAGTTATACCATTAATTTTGTTTTGCTAGTATTGTATATGTTGAAATGATAGAACAAGCAACACACTTTAGAGAATGAATAATGAATATAATGCTTGATAGGTTTTATTTCTCACAAGGATAAAATAACATCAATGAATCTCAAACCATAAAGGGCATACATCAGTTTATCTCAAACTAAAACTAATTTTGCTTCTCACAGATATAAATCTTGATCAATTATTTTTGGAATAACTCGGGCCACATGGATGGCAGACGCACCGACCCTCATCACAATAAGAATCTTCTCTATGGCACCAATGGTTTTTGCACGTTTCATCATCCTGACATCCCCATAACAATCGTCGACTCATGCTAAAAGGTACACTTTGTCGTGGTATCGTCGGAATCCCTGGATGGCATATGCAAGTGCCAGTGCTAGTGTCACACATAGAATCTTCGGTTCCACAAAACCTAGTACAATAATCAGGTGTTGGTGGACTCTCCTCACAATGGTTCGGGCTTGGCGGGCTTACACTTGGTGGTGGTGTGACATAGGTGGGTGTTGGCGGGCTTACTCTTGGTGGGGGTGTTACATATGCGGGACTTGGCGGGGTTACTTCTGGTGGTGGTGCATATATCGGGTTTGGAGGGCTTACTCTCGGTGGTGGTGTTACATAGTTGGGGCTTGGCGGGCTTACTCTTGGTGGTGGTGTTACATATGCCGGACTTGGTGGGCTTACTTTTGGTGGTGGTGTTGCACAGTTTGGGCTTGGTGGACTTACTTTTGGTGGTGGTGTTACATATCCCGGGCTTGGCGGGCTTACTCGCGGTGGGGGTGTTAAATACTTCGGGCTTGGTGGGCTTACTTTTGGTGGTGGTGTTGCATAGTAAGGCTTTGGCGGGCTTACTTTTGGTGGCGGTGTTACATATCTCGGGCTTGGCGGACTTACTCTTGGTGGCGGTGTTAAATACTTCGGGCTTGGTGGGCTTACCTTTGGCTTTGGATATGTCGACAATGCTGAAAAAAAATATACACCAACAAATTAAATACTATAATATAGATGGTTCATAAGTATACAAAAGTACTAAAATGATGATTTAGTTTCACAATTATAAGTCATAAGTGTGTAAAATTAATTTTATTTTGTTCACATTTTTATATGTGAACATTATATACTATACTAAGGAGCATGATGCAAGAAGACAAAATAGGGAGCAATTTCTTAGTGGGCTAATGTTGGTCCAATTTGACCCCTAAAGTAAATAAAAGGATACAAACTAACTCTATCATGCCACACGACAAAAGCCTGCCTACCCTTATTTGTTTGGGCTCATATATACAATGAACTAAAGCATTAACCAACATGCCCCATTTATCCATTTGTTATAATGTAATTTTTTTTATCTACATGAGTTTAAAGTTTAATGTAAAAAAAACTTAATAAACCCCTTATGAATTTAATGCAAAAAAATATTTAATAAACCCTTTAAAAAAACATTCAAAAAAATAGTAACAACTTAACCCCCGCCGCAACGCACGGGCTAAATTCTGACTCGTTTAGATCTAAAACACAAGAAAAAAATGGCTGGAATAATAAACAAGAGCTGCATGCCTGGTGCAAATAGGAAGATGGCCCAGAATGCAAATTTGAAAGAAATATATGCCATAGGGAAATTAGAGATCTTTTATATATTTGTTTGATGTAAAGAATTATGTTCATGTTGCTCATATTTATAAGTAAGAAAACATAAACAATTTAATTAACTGCGTTTTATTGGAATGAGAATGAAACGCAAATTTTAGAATAGTTAATTGTGTTTAATTGATGAGTTAATTATAAGAGTAACGCCAATATAAATGTTGCTCCAAATTTTTTGTCAACTTTACTAACCAAATGAACTTCTTTAATGCTATTGATTATATCAATTCTATAGTGCTGCTACGTCAAATTTAACATTAATTTATTTTTTTACTAGTTCATCTTATGTATAAACTTGGTGGTACAATAAGAAGTCCACAGTCATGAACTCCATTTTATAAAGAAAAATCTGTATAGACTCCCATTAAATTAACTTTATTTATTTAGTGTTATTCATAACAATTAAATTGGTTATTTACATAATTCAAATGTTGGATCCAAACAAAAAACAGTTCATGCTGTAAGTGACCCTCTCAGATTTGTAAATAGAGTTACCTACAAGATAGCCAACATTTAGAAAACCATATGAAAAATTGATGTTAAACTCTCCCAGTCATGTATAAACTATTAGCCGAATGATTATTAGCCCATGCATTGTTTATTATCTACTGTCGCAAGTTAAATAAACACAACAAAAGATAAGTTGCATCATATGTTTTAAGGCAACTGGATTTTCTCGACAAAAGATTAGAGTCATTTCAGGCACAAATTTTCATAGTCTGGTGTTAATCTTACTAATCAATGTGAGATTATTGTTTCTTGAAAAAAGTACATTTAATTTGCAAATTTATAACTCCGTATCATTTCAAATGTTTTGTGCATGTTTAGGGGAATTTTTCCAATATTTGACTATGTTAAGTTGCTTTTTGTTGGAGAATTGTTCCATCTTTATAGATTTCCATAAATTTTACAAATTTTATGTAGTGAAATACACTATCAATGTTTTAACATCGGTTTTCTAATTGACGCCGAGCTTTTGGTTTACAGTTCACCGGGTTTTTCCTCAAACACGGCTTTTGGTCACCGAGAAATCGGGATTATACGACATTTATATTGATTCGCTAGTGATATACACGTGGTTGAATTAATTACCGAGAAGATGGTCTTACAGCCAAGTTAGCATACATACTCTGTGATCAATTCTTAACAATGTCGTCAAAGAGGCGTGCAAACAGTTAGACAATCTATTATTATGTAGAACTATCTTTTGTCGATAATCAACATAATACAACCTATTTGAAAAATGTCATCCCATCCGAAGTAAGACACTAACAATGGCTCGTTTGAAGTAGACGCCCGACTGGTACCATTATATTTAATTTATGCTAATTTTCCACATAGGAATCGCAAATGCTAATTAATGAGCTACTTGAGTACAAATTTTTTTTCTTCAAAAGTTGTTTGTATTAATAAAGAGTGGAATAATCCACGTGAGGATTCAATTTTTGTGATTACTAAGCCGAGCCAACTTGAAATCCAAACACAAAACTAGATCACTAGAACTATTTGAGATGGATGAACAAACATTGTTGACTTAGATCTTCTAACATGTCGATCTGCATTATGATATCCCATTAGGTAAACCTTAACTGCTTCTAAAGATCAGCTAGTTTCTCCGGACATGCATATTACTTTTGATCACACACAAAAAGATCTTTATACGGTGAAATGCTTCAATCATCTTGAATCCAGAAAGGATATTCTGCCTTTTATTCATATCACTACTAGCGATAGTCGGGTTTTAATCTCCCCGTTTATATTCATGAATTTTCTTTCAGAGTAGGTACTATGTTTGACACATTGAAGTGATTAACCAGCCAAATTATTTGGTTTGATCTGTTTCTACTCACCACGGTTGTGTTTTTGCAAGGAATAAAACTGTATGAACAACTCCACAATAAGCTAATCTTGGAAAATTTGTTTATGGGTTAAATTTGATACTCTTTTGATACATTATAGAGCTAATCATTTTAAAAATTATTATACATTACCTAATTTACTTTTATAACCTTATACTCGAAAAATGTTCTTTTCAGTACAAAATACTTCATTTTTCTTGTCCTTTTATGTCGTTTTGTGACATTTTTGCTCCTCTCAGATAATAGGAGTTTTAAAATTTTGAAGGGCAAAATTGTCCCATAATACCCATAAAAGAACAAAAAATGAAGTATTTTGTACCGAAAAGAATATTTTTAGAGTGTAATGTTATAAGAGTAAACTAGATAAACATAATGATTTATAAAATGATTAGCCCTACATTAAACCACCTAAAAAAAGATCATTTAATTCAAGATGTCCAGACTAGCGCCAGATCGGTTATAATTCAGTCAGGTTCTGATCGTTTAGACAAAAAGAGTGACATGGATAACAATTGTTGCCACTTTGAAACAAATTATACTCCTTTAAACAAACTCGATCATTTTTACTTCCAACTCGTCGTGATCCTTCAAGTTAGAGTAGGGTTTAATTATCTACTACTATAGCTTAACTAAGTTGCATCATTATATATGTTGTGAAGAATCTCAAACACTTTCAAGTATTGTTGCCTTGCATAGGTATATGCATTATAAACCAACCATTGTAGATTTGTAGACCAAACTTGACAATATGAATTAAACAGAATATAATAGAATTGTTGTTTGTAAAAAATGTTAATTCTTGCATTTTATAAGGGAAATTCTTTAAAAAACATAGCTTTAGTATTCTCAAAAAATCTTCCCTTAGAAAGAGATCTACGCAACTTTACATTACTACATTGAAATAGAAAGCATAAGAAACACATTGGAGTCTATTTGTACCGATAGACGATCCACCATTAAATATGCTGAGCTAGTATTGTATGAGTAGAAATGAAAGAATGAGCAACACACTAGAGAATGGATAATTAATATAATGCAGATGCACTGACCTCCGTCACAATAAGAATCTTCCCCATGACACCAATGGTTTTTGCACATTTCATCATCTTGACATCCCCATAACAATCGTCGACCGATGCTAAAAGGTACACTTTGGCGTGGTATCTTTGGAATTCCTGGATGGCATATGCAAGTGCCACTACGGGTGTCACACATAGAATCTTCGGTTCCACAATACCTTGTACAATAATAATCAGGTGTTGATGGACTTTCCTCGTAATGGTTTGGGCTTGGCGGGTTTACTCTTGGTGGTGGTGTGACATATGCAGGGGTTGGCGGACTTACTCTTGGTGGTGGTGTTACATATTCCGGACTTGGCGGGCTTACTCTTGGTGGTGGTGTTGCATTGTTCGGGCTTGGCGGGTTTACTCTTGGGGGCGGTGTGACATATGCAGGGGTTGGCGGACTTACTCTTGGTGGTATTATATATTCCGGACTTGGCGGGCTTACTCTTGGTGGTGGTGTTGCATTGTTCGGGCTTGGTGGATTTACTCTTGGAGGCGGTGTGACATATGCAGGCGTTGGCGGAGTTACTCTTGGTGGTGTTACATATTCCGGCCTTGGCGGGCTTACTCTTGGTGGTGGTGTTGCATTGTTCGGGCTTGGCGGGTTTACTCTTGGTGGAGGTGGTGGTGCATATTTCGGGCTTGAGGGGCTTGCTCTCTGTGGTGTGGTGTTGGATATGTCGACAATGCTGCATAAAAAAATATATATATCAGCGAAATGATAATTTATTTCGCTAAAGATTATTCATAAGTATAGAAACGACCTAAAACACAAGAAAAATGTATA
>BQNB010071752.1:0-10316 GCA_026074375.1 Tanacetum coccineum
ATATCTTGATTTTTGTACTTTGACGTAGCACCCCATTGTTACCTTTCCGCTGCGACCCGATTTTGGGGGTGTTACATTATGTGTTTACGGCACCAATCTGGCCCACCTCCGCCACCTATATGAGCTGGTGCTTCCACCCATTTCATGAAATACAAAAAGTAGACAACACCCATCGAATGTGGAATTATAACTGTTTTTTGCCACCATTCATAGCAACCATCAGTTCTATATTCCTCTTTATCCGGCTCAATGTCTGGTCTCCTACCTACATGAATATTCAATGTAATACTTTAGTTCATATGAAAAGCAGCAACCCGTGCTAGTAAAGGTAAAACATAAAAGCTAAAATATAGGCGGGGCGGGTAGGTAGGGTTTCAGATCAGAATCGACATTTTCTAGTTTGAGTTGACCCGAATCACTTTTGTCCATCTTATAAATTTTTTTAAAATAAATTAAAATGGGCTTATATTCACATTTCATTTGTCTTGGTTTTGTGTCATGTCTAGGCCATTTTGTGTGTTGTGTTTTTTACATCATTCTTTAAAACTTAATAGTATAAAAAATATATAATTCACATTTTAATACGCAAGTCTAACATTTTTTTCAAATCACCATGTCCTTTTGGCTGCAAAATGACTTAAATGGAACAAAAAGCAATCTCATAATGACTCAGATGTACAAAAAAAAGAGCAATGACTAAAACAAAACAAATGAATAGACATGTTGCCATTTTATACAAAGAAAGCATAGATTTCACTTGGACAAACTTTTAGCCCATTTGACCCGTTTCCTTTAAAGTTATTTCTTTTGATATTTACCCTTCTAAGTTTTGACATGTTAGAGATCATATAACCTATTCTTAAGTGAATTTTAAAGTTCCCACCTCCAAATAAACAATAAACAAACCTACTTCTGTGTTTTGAAGCGCGAGTCTCCAATCATATGCAGCCATATACATGTTCTTTTCTTCATACACGACACGGGCTAACTTGGCAATCAAAACGGCCCACACAAAATATCCTGGAGCAAAGTAGTCAGCAACTACAAGTCTCCACTTACAGGTCTGACCCTTATACCTAGAGGATCCATACTAGTTAAATATAGGTGGAAATGTGGCATAGTGTGCAGATCAGGTAGGTCTAGTAACAAATCAAAATGATAACTTTGGTATGGATAAAAACTGGACGACACAAGTCAGATTGACCCATAATATTTATTGTCCATATTTATTAGTTTGTCCACAAATAACCAAATTAAATCATTAAAAATACACTTTGGCCTATCAAACTCGTTAATCCGAATTGACCTGTTCAAAAATACACTTTCGACCTGTTTGGCCTATTCACCCATTTGAACTATTTTATTTTAAGCCCAACTATTTCATTTTACATGTTTAAGCTGTGAGCTCGAATTGACCCAGATATAAGGAAACGGGTCAAAATGACCACATAAAGAAATAAAGACAAAAAGGTCAAAGTATGCATTGACCACTTACTCGGTAGAAGAAGTCATATCTAGTATTGATCCTTCAAGAGGAGTCTTGCCACCACCTTCATTAGCAATAGACTCCTGCAATAACAAAACACAAGTAGTTAGTTACGACTTTGCTGACCTGGAGATACTTTTATTCTAAAAAAATAAAGTGAGACTTAAACTACCTTCAACGCTGCGACCATGACCTAAAAATCTAATGAACCAGATTCCACATCAGCACACGTATCATCTAATAAGAAAATTATAGGTAAAGGAGACTTCTCTGGCTTGCAACTATCCACTGGCCGTATTCTTTCTAAAGAAAATTAGTAGAATCAGTAGCATGAGCAGCTAAAGCAAGTAAAGTAGACTGTAGTGCATAAATGTATAGCTTTTTGTTAACAAATATCTGTTAGTATAAATGAATTTAAAAAGTAAACTCCTAGTAAAGAAAACTAACCCGGAGTTTAGAAGCAACTCGAGCAAGCTCTATCTCGTCCTCATTGGGTCCTTCCATTGGCAACTTTTCCTAGAAGATAAAAATACCTGGCATATTTCGATGTACTTCATCAACTCCTCGTTCTTGTACTTAAGAAGATGTACCATAAAAGCATTCGACTTGTTTAATTTATCTAATTCTACTTTCTCATTATGTAGTTGTGCAACCTGAAAGCCATAAGTCTAAGCTTACTGATATGTTTCACGAGTAGGAAAATTATATTTCAAGCCAAAAGGAAGAAGTCAAAATACCTAGTATCGAACCCAGTTGAGCTCAAACACATTTTGTGATAGCCTCAATTTATCTAATTCTTTCATTTCATTCTGCAGCTTTACAATCTGAAACCCCAAAATGACTTAGCTAAATGAAATGGTTGACGAGTATTAGCTCAGCCAAAAGGAAGACGTCATGATATATACCTGTTCTCGAGCAAGTATTAGCTCAGCTTCATCCTTTTTTGTGAGCATTTTCAACTTTAGCAAGAGTACATTTTGCTTTAGATAGATATAAAATGGTTGCTTTCCTATCAAGATCACAACTCTTGATCTCTCTATTCTACATATTAACCAAATATAAACATAAACTAAATATATGTATCGATTAAGAGATATAATGAATGAAGGATATCATATACGTAGTACTTTCTTTGGCTTGTGTCTCGTGGACCAGGCCTTGGCTTGAGTTTGTGGTTTTATTTATATATTTATGGTTTGTATTAAGCTTAAAAATAGCAAAAATGATTTATGGTTTTAGTATTTGGTCTTTCAAGTTATGTTGTCTTAGTTATAAGGGGCATTTGGCAATGTTGTAACAATTAGTCCCTTTTTTATGTGATGTAAAATTATGTTTTCTTCGTGACACGAATAAGTTATCGGGTCATGTTTAAGGTACCTTTTCCAATTATGTTGAAATAGTAAGCAAGAAAATCTGCAGAACCTGCAACAATGGTACAACGTCAAGATTAGTATAAAAATGTACAAAAACACTTGCTGAAAATCAAACATACCTCATTGATTAATGGATGTGTCATCTCTTTCACAATTTATTCATATAGTCATACTTTACCAAAATATAAAAGGGAATTTGATATCAATACCTAATCGGAGGCATGTTGGATAGTAATGGCGGAGGCGGAGTATCCACACATGGTTGTGGCAGGAACCGTTAAACCCATGGGAAAATCTTTACTGCAAGGGTAATCGATCGTAAGGCCTTTTTAGGGATGTTAATGTATGGTTTTCTAATTGTCCTTCGTGGGATATTTAGGCTTATTAACAACATATAAGGCGTGAAATGATTGCACAACATATAACCACGTATACTATAATAACTACATATTTAAGATGTGAAAATGCACATGACTAATTAACAAACATGAATATGTTATACCTAAATCAACTGCTCCTTATTAACCCCTAGGTGATCCTTCTTTAGAGAACTATCTGAATATGCATAGACCAAAAATCCAAAAAAAACATTAATATACACATCAATAAAAACACCTCTAACTATATTGTTATCATTAATTTCTGGCAAAATAATAAAAAATAACTAATTACCGCTTCAAGAAAAGTCGCTACTTGAACTGCTTGACCTACTAGCATTATACCCTCTGTTTTCTCTTTGATTGAGTGGTGTAGGAGCTAGACCCGGCTCATCTGTTAGAAAAAACACACAAGCATATGAAAGTATTAGCACACAGTAATCACATTAGAATAAAAAAATAAGAAGCTTAACGGAAATTTACATGTTCTTTGTTTGTTTGGTGCATCAGAGACAGGGAGAGGTACTATTGGATTCTGTAACAATATCAAATATTCAGAAACCATACATCACGAATTAGTAAAATTATGATTCAAAATAAATTATTTTCGGTTCATACCTATCATTAAGGTTTTGAGACAAAAAGGTGTTGTTTCATACTATGTTTTTTAATTAGGTTAAACGTAAATGTGTAGGGATTTTAATGATGCTGTGTTTTTTTAGGATTCAAATATTCTTAAAATCAATTTCATATTTATCTTTTAAATTATATACTGATTTTTAAGAAAGTATATTATAAGTAATTGTAGTTTGCATGAGTTTATATATTTTAACTTGTAAGATATAATACAAAAAAAGTAGCTAGTTTAGTGGTTATGTAGTTTGTTAATATCATAAAGATCTTGAGTTCAAATCTTGTTGCTGGCAGATTTTTTTAAAAACGAAATTTCCTACAAATAAGGATGACATGACATTCTTGGTGACATGACCTTATGACAATTAACAATTTTGAAATATATATATAATGGTAAAAAAATGAATTTTACCAAAACAATAAAAAAATAGTAATGACATGGCATCCATGATGACATGACGTTATGATATGGCATAAAATGGTCAAATGCCTCCTGTTAAATATAATATATATATAATAATATATATATAATATATAATATATATATATATATATATATATATATATGCACATGCACATGCATGCATGCAACGAAAATGCAATAAGAAAATATTTTCCGTAACCCGTGAAATATACGCATGCGACACGTAAAAATTGTAAACGTAAATGTACATAACCTATGTAAATAGACTCATGAGAATAATAATGTACTTAATAGACGTAGACTAAACTTATACTAGTGAAAGAAAAAATTATTCACAAAGACGTTTACTCACTTTATACGCGGTAGTAGACGTATAAACGGTTTCACGTAATGTCAAATTATATTTTAAAATATAAATATTATTATTATATATATTTAATATAATATTATGTTAATTTTATTATTAATTATATTTATCGATAATTTATTGATAATAATATTTGTTTATTCTAATTATTTATATCTCTAATAAGGTCAAATATTCACATAATTAAGATAAACGTTCAAGTAGATAGATAAATATTAATCTGAAAGTGTTGGTTGCTACATTAGAAACCTCGAAGAAGTCAAGACAACCGTATTCACCCCCTCTTCGGTTCTACGATTGGTATCAAAGTAGCTTACTTAAGTTTTCAAGCATTAAAGCCTTCCCGAGAAGTAGTTTTAAGTTGAATTTTTTTTTTTGGAAAAATTTGAAATCCTAACTTTGGTTTTTGAAAAAGTTGAGTAAAGATCCATGGCTCAAGAGAACTATGTCGAGGGGTTTTCTATGCAAAGACCACCTTTGCTAGAGGCCAAAGGGTTTTGCTTTTAGAAAACCCGCTTTGATATTTGATACTTACATTAAGTCCAAAGATATTGACTTATGGCAAGTCATTCAAAATGGTAACTTTGTTTTCATGATGGACAATCCAAAAACAAAGATGGAAGTTGAAACACCATATGAACTTCTTAAAGATTATCAAAAGAAGCAACTCGGCAAGAACAATGAAGCCAAGATGACTCTTTACAACGCCCTACCGCGTAAAGAGTATAAGCGAGTCTTCATGTATAAAACCTTGAAGGAGGTTTGGCATACACTCATCATCACTCACCAAGGCAATTCACAAGTTAAGGATTACAAGATTGATCTTCTCACTCAACAATATGAGAAGTTCTTAATCTCAATTGAAGAAACTATTGATAGCGGCTTTACAAGATTTAATGTTATTGTCACTAGTCTCAAATCTTTAGATCATGACTACTCTAGCAAGAATCATGTGAGGAAGTTTCTTTGTGATCTTCCATTAAAATAGAGAGCCAAGGTGACGGCTATTAAAGAAGCCAAAGACTGGCTACACTTCCTTTTGATGAGCTAATTGGCAACCCAAAGGTCTATGAAATGATATTGTAAAAGGATGGTTTAGCTTCTAAGACTACAATAAAAAGGTAAATTCTTTAGCTCTTAAAGTTAAGGTCACTAGGTAACAAACTAGTGATGATAGTGATTGTCAAGGAGGGAGGTGATGAAGATGTAGACGAAGAAGAAGCCAAAGTTATCAACTTGATGGAAAGGAACTTCCAAAAGTTCTTCTGAAAAGGTAATCTATTTGGCATAGGGGCTAATAGGTTCGGAAGAGGCCGCGGTAATAGCTTTGGAAACAAAGGCGGTGAAAGCTAAAGACAAAGGCGAGGTTGGTACAATTGCGGCAAAGATGGTCACTTCATTGGTGAGTGTCTAAAGCCCAAAGAAAACAAGGACTTTGTTGGAAGAGCTTGGAGTGATAGTAAAGACGGGGATGAACCCCAGAATGACGCAACTTATCTCATGGCAGTCAACTCTCTAGAGGTACAACCCAAACCTTCTACCTCTAATAATAATATAGATTTATTTGAGTTGCAAAAGGAGAATGAGGAACTTTTAAGGTTTAACAAAGATTTTACCAAAACTTCTGAAAAACTTCTAAAGGAAAAGCGTTCTCTTGAAAGTGAGAAATTAAAACTTTTAAATAAAATTAATGATCTTAAACTTGAAATAGATAAACTTGAAAAAGATAAAGAGGTGGTTGAACCTTGTAAAAAGTGTGATGTACTCACCAAAGAGGTTGACTCTTTAAGATGCAATGTTTCTAAACTTCAAGATGAAGCATTGAATTTTTCAAAATTCAAGAAGAGTAGCTTTATTTTAGATGATATGCTAAGTCATCAAAAATTGTCCTAAGATAAGAAAGGTCTTGAATTTTATAAAAATGATAAAACTACTCCTGTAGGTAACCTCGATAATCACTTACACTTCATGTTGAACACAAATTACTTGGAAGAATTCTAGAGAGAAGTTAGAGAGAAAATGAAAGGATGTTAGATTACTAGTGAAATGAAAAATGAACAACCAGCCCTCTTTTCCACCAAGGAAAAGGGTTTATATAACCACATAACTAAATGAGACGTGTGGGCTTTTGACTTGGACCAGGCTTGAGTTTTGTTGGACCTTAAGTCTGTTACACATACGATACATAATTAACTAACGAGCCCGGTATTCTAATCTTGCCTATTACAACATTACATAAATGAATGACCAAGACCTAATATTCATAATGAACAAACTTCCTTGTTCGACTCAATATTTTGAGGCTAACAATCTCCCCCGAAGTGAGTTCATTGTGACACTCCTTCATGAGATCAATAAGATTGATTTTGTCGTTAAGCTCATGTAGTCTTGGTCTTTGTCTTCATTGTAGGCTTGTTCCTTCATGCTGAGTGATCTTTGATCTTGAGCCTTAGTCATTGTCTTTTGACTTCACTATTTAGTCCGAGATCTTTAAATCTTTATCCTTCAGTTAGCCACCTTGCGATATTGTGTCTTGACCGACATGCTTATACTTTGCATATTCTTGAAAGCTCTATAATAATCTCCCTTAACAATCATCATGTTTGACTCAATACATTAAGGCTACCAATCTCCCCTTTTGTACAGTCAACACTTTGTCTTGATAATCTTGATATTTTTAAAGAAGATCTTGAATATCATAGTTTGTGGAAGTCTTTGTCTTTAATTCTTGAGCTTTCTTGATTCTTAAATATTGATGCTTATAGTATGTATTTGTAGTTTGAGTATGATCATGTGGTAATGAACCAAACTCTGCTGGAATGAGGCTGCAACACCGCCGTTTGTACCTGCATTTGAATGTTAGTGATAAACAGTAGATATGGACGAATATGGCTTTGTCATTCGTCGTGATTCGGTTGCATTAACCTTTGGTTCCGTGAGGACCATTTTACAGTGTAAATATTGTACCTGTGATCAGGTAGGTTCAATTTGGAAGAACCTCTTTGACATGGTTTCTAGCTCAAAGCGTAAGATCCTCTAACACAACTGTATTAGATTCACCATGCTTACTTGTTCTTAATACCAGAACGTCTCAAAGCAGACAACATGATATGAGTAAATCAGATAGTTACTATCTTTTTTATTGAGTCGTCAATTCATTTACTGGACCGAATCGATATCCAGTTGACACAAGCTTGATTCATATAGAATCTCGCAAGTCACCTACCACATAGCTGTTTGAGGTTGACTCTGGAAGGATTTCCATTCGTCACTGTAGAATGCTAAAGAGCATCACTCTGAATGTTCTGGCAAAATCATAAGGATAATGCGTAGACTCTTGTTAACATCTTGTGAACTTAATGGTGTTCAACAAGTGTTTGTCATGGAATGTATCCTAATGAGATTTATTTATTGATCTCTTGGATCTAGACTCAATTAGTGCGTTTTGGTTTTAGTAGTCAGAGGCTGGAGCAGACTGCCACCTATTCAATATCAACTAACTCGGAGTGAGAAGTCAATAGAAGTTATGTATATCTTTGTGAAAAATAAGACAAGTATCTTTTGAGAGAAACTTGAATGGCTGGAAAGGGTTGTGCAGTGCATCAATGGGTCCATGATGTCTTGTCTTTAATACCAGAATTCATCTTTGTGAAAACCGATAGCATATGTATTGACCCAGTTTTTGCCTAAAGTTGTATGGAGGGCTTCTTTGTTTAGACCCTTTATCCTTATATTTATTTTTCATTCTTCAACCCCTTCAATGGTTACCAAGACGTCATTACTAACACCTTGTTGTAATTGTTCTAGTGTTAGCTCAACCTTAGTCGGCATTATTCCCTTTACTCATTCATCTCTAAATCATACCTGAGGACTTCTATTTCTAACTATGGTGTGTCCTTGGGTAGATCCCTCCGGTTCTGGTTGGATCGTAGGACTAATACCTAACCTAACCACTTTATGACTTCAGAATCGTCGTAAAATTAAGATGTTGTTGGGGTATAAGATCGAAACCATAAAACCTTTTTCCATAGAGTATATAAAGCACTTTGAGTCATTTATATCACTTATTATTTTCTAGATCACATTTTAATTACATTTCTCCCCTTATTTTAAATACTAATTCATTTAGTCTTTGAAATACCAAGTGATTAAAATTTATCATGAAAATCCCATGGGGAGAAAACTATCACAGCATGAATTATGTAGAACATTTTTTCTTGCTTCCCCTAATTTTACATATGTTTAAAACCAAAGAAAATGATACCAAGTTGTAAAAAGAATATAAAATTGAGGGTGAGGCAGTGTTGAGCATAATTTTAAAAGATTATGAAATGTCATTGAAGAATTCTTAAAAAATTGTGCTCAGACACTGGATCATCTTATAACATACAGTCTATTGAGTAGTCATTATTATTAATGTTTCGTTATTAAGACTTTTTATAATGTTTTGAATACATAAGAATTGTCATGACATGATGTATTCAAAATCATTAAAAGTTTATTTTTTGAAAAACTCCCCTCAAAAATAGAACCAATTGTAATATTGTCGTCTTTTAAAACACTGTGAGGGAAGGAGTGTTGAACACATAATTTTGAAATATTTTGAATTGTCATTGAGAAATCTCTTTAAAAATTATGTTCAACTCTTTGAAAAACATATGTTAGAAGACTTCTCTTCTAACTCTAAGGGTAAGTGCATTTATGCGTACACTATCCTTTTTCTTGAGCTCAAAACTTTGAATGTCATGTAAGAACAGCTCAAGACTGAGAAAAGTTGATTTCTCGTTGTTAGGATAAGTTATCTTTATAGATAAACTTTCCTTTATTTGAAGTCTGGGTTATGTACTTATCAATGTTAATCGACGTTTCTAGGCACGTAAATGTTATCGATTCCAAGAGACATGTCGAGAAGATTCTTTTTGGAATTTTTGGTTTTTTCTGATTTGTATTTTCTTTTGGAAATTTTATATTTTTGTATTTTGGTTTTATAGGTTTTATATTTTTGTATTTTCTTTTCTTAAAAAATATTTACAAGTCGATGTTTGATGAAATATCAAGCAGATTCATTTGCCAGAACCTCCAGTTATGCTGGAGTCAAACATCTCATACCAATTCTTCTAACAAGATACTGAAACCTATCTTCGGGCAAGGCTTTAGTAAACATGTCAGCTAATTGGTTTTGATAAAATACAATTCAATTATACCATGTTCAACCTGTTTCTTGATAAAGTGGTATCGAGTATGGATGTGCTTGGTACGAGAGTGTTGCACGGGGTTGCATGAGATTGCTATGGCTGACTGAGAGTCGCAGTACAATGGTATTTTGTTGTAATCAAAGCCATAATCCTTAAGTTGTGTCCTCATCCACATTACTTGATCACAACTTGCAGATAACGCCACGTACTCTGCTTCTGCTGATGACATTGTAGTGCAATCCTGCTTCTTTGACATCCAGCTGACTAACTTATCACCTAGGAATTGTATTCCTCCAGAAGTGCTATCAACGCATCCGGCATGATCAGCATATGAAAATGCGGTTGGTTCAAAGCCAGAATCCTTTGGATACCATAGTCTTATATTTATGGTACCCTTTAAGTATCTAAAGATCCTTTTAACCTCTTTGAGGTGCTTTTCTGTTGGTCTTGCTTGATAACGT
>BQNB010071752.1:13008-32663 GCA_026074375.1 Tanacetum coccineum
AAATTGTTAACAATAACGACAGCTATCAACAAAACAAAAAGTGCAAAAAACAGATCAATGTATATGTGCAGTGTGCTGGTGCCTCACTATCACTACAACATTTGCCCTTTTCCCCGGCGACAATTCGAGGCTTTCCCCATCAACTTGTCGCTGGGATACTTTTCCCCAGCGACATGTCGCTGGGGAATCTCAAAGTTAAAATTAAGTAATTACGGCCCTAATCCAAACGAGTAATTAATTACCGGTTATCCCCGGCGACATGTCGCCGGGGAAAATTCTCTCTTATGTTGACTTGTCAACGCAATGCAAAGAAATTGTCGTTTTTTTCGTGACTATCCCCGGCGACATGTCGTCGGGGATTATGCTGCATATTTTTTGTTTGAACTATCTCCGGCGAAATGTCGCCGGGGAATAGTCTGCATTTTTTTTAAATTGCTGCCTGCACTTTCCGGAAAAAATAGTCTACCAAACATCTACCAAACATCAAACCTGTATCAAACATCAAACCTGTATCAAAACATCAAACCTGTATCAAAACAGAATAGTCTGCATTTTCCGGAAAAAATCTACCAAACATCAAACCTGTATAAACTCATCACAACTTGTACCAAAACACAATACAATATAACGGATCAACGCAATACAAATACATCACAACTTGTACCAAAACCAATACATAATAAAGCTAAATCGTCCAAAATCCGAATAAGTCTACAAAACGTTGCTTCCTAGTCATAAACGGGGCTTACAAGTCAATATTCAACATGATAGGATAGGGAAACAAGTGTTTACATACAGGTCGCCAAGATGAACATAAGATGAACATAAAGTAGGATAGGGAAGCAATGTAGCATACTAACCCATATATAACACAACTAACTATCGCCATCGCCATCCTCATCCTCGTCCTCCTGAGCGTCGGCACTCTCCTCGTCGTCCCCGCACCCGCCACTCCCGCTGGCACCACCCGACTCAAACTGTGAAAACATATCTGAGTACTTTGAGTCACTTTTGAAAAGACTCATCATGAAATCCACCTTTTTTGTAGGCTGTTGACCGTGCTTTCAGACGCGGGCGTACTTGGACCGGCTGTGGCCCATGCTGGCAATACCCTACCAACACCGGGAATGTGCCCGCGCTGCTTACCCCCTCTTGCCAATCGATTGATCTCATCCTTCGTGTACTCACCCGTAGCCTCCAGCCTCTTTATTTCCTCCTATGTAGTGACAAAAATACAAGATAGTAAATAAATTAGTCAGGTTGCTACATTATTTCTCGATAATTCATTAAAGTGTGTTTTGAAACAAAACTTACATATATGCGGCGATCCTCATCCTTAGGGAATACCCCGTCAACAGTGTGTGTTCGCCAGAAGGTGTCAATGAGCGAAGGGTACTCCTGAGTGTCTGAGGCCTGCCTCTGTACATACACATGCATATAAGACGAAACTAATTAAAAACGACAAATCACAACACACCAAAGCGTATAATCAGATATATATGTATATATGAAATGATAAAATAATTAATAATTTTATTACATCTCATCTTGAAGGCGAGCCAGCGACCGGGATCCCTGTCGAGATATGACCACACTCTTTTGCCGGTTTTACCAATTTTGAGCGGCTTGAGCAAGGTTCTTGGGATCATTCCAAAACAGAATGTATTTATCCTACTCATCCGCTGTAATCTCCTCGGGATGTGCCCGCCTGATCGCCTCCACATCGTAAGTCCCGGTCTGGGGGTCTACCTTCCAATGCTTGGCCTTGAAAGAAGCCTTGTTGGTATTGTAGGCTTTTTGCAAGTGCATGTTGATGCCTTCGTAGATGTCTGTCCAGCGAATTCCATGTGAGCCTGAGGTCAAACAGGGTCTGCAATCATATACGAACGAAAAACGAAAACATAGTTTAGAGATATAATTTAGGATAATTATTTAAATCGCTTATTTCTAATTTATATTGATATAAATAAAATAAAACAAATTTAGATACATATACTCAATTAAATAAATAACACGATAATAAATAAACTTAAAAGGATAACTGACCCCAATGATTGAAATGAGCAACGCCATCCGCTCCTTCATACCTCCACAAAGAGGGTATACAAAGGCACACTCCTAACGTGACCCTCCCCGATGTTAGTTAGACCAGTGAGCTGCATGGGAAAAAAGGGTTTAGGTTTGGTTTGTCACCCACATCAAAATGAATCAGACGGTGGCCCCTCCCCCTCCCCCCCTCCCCCCCTCCAACCACCCCAGCCCTTTAGCTTCCGCGATTTCTTAATGAAAGGTTCCGGTCTTGTCGCGTAATCAGCATCCGCTCCCTTCCGCCCACTATTGGCTTTTGTTTGCCTTTGCCTGCAAAAATCAAGTTAGTGATAAAGTCATAAAAATTCAAGGCACGCAAGTTCAATATATGTATCAAATTTATGCTTGTATTACAATAATCCCAGAAATTCTTACCTCGATTAATGAAGCAACCCCCGCAACCGTGGGTACATGGGGAGTAGGGGTACGACCTCACCGCCACCGGTCACCGTCGTGTGACCGTGCAACATCTGCTGACACAACTGTACAAGTACAATAGCATAACATATAAAAGAATTTCAGGAACAAATAATATAAGCACTGCTCACATCCCAATACATACAAACCAAATAATATACACATTAGACAATCCACAACAATTTCATGTCATATCATTAAAATATATTAATTGTATTATTGCAAGTTACAACACAAGATCAATCTTCCTCTTCACAGAAATAAACTTTCTCAACACCATCATCATCAACATTGATGAGGTCTTCAACATCAGAATCTGCTAAATCATGAGGAAGGGCGTCTTCATCATCATAAATCATCGTCTTCGTCAGACATCAATGATAATCTGTGGTGCATCACCACCGTTGATTAACCATACTAATATGCAAGGTCGACATTATCCAATTCATTCAAACTAGAAAGAAAGTGGGAGATCATAAAAGAATGATTTTTCGAAATGTATAATATCATGATCGGTCCTCTACTACAGATGATACCCCCAGTCAGAAACTTTTTATGAATAACCATGTTCGAAACGACCAACAGTGGGGTTTGGTTTATCTTCAAGGTAGAAGACTGTTTGACTTGTGTTACAAATGTATTGGTCATCTTTAAAACGCCTCACGACTGCGATCCGATTTGTGCATGTTGGTTTCTAAGGACAAGTTTGTTGACTTGACTTCCTGTTTGTTGTGCCTAGTAGTCGAACCACTTAACTCGGAACAACCAAAGAACTTTGAACAACAAATACTCCAAACTCAAGGATTTCTGAAGCTGGCCATAATACATTTCCTCCGTCAGGGCCAGGCGAACATATGTCGCATTTTGAGTTTTTGCGACTCATATCGCGCGTGCACGACATACCTCACACCGTCCGACTACCAAAGAGTTATTAAAATGGAGTCCCATGATGGTCCATTAAGCCAAAGCGTATACTCGCAGTTTGTTCAACTCTGGTCCTTGGTCTTGTCTACGTGACGTGTACGATCTATGAAAAGATAGATTAGATAGAGAACAACAAAATATGGATTATTGTTTATATTTTACAGTTAAGTAAACAAAATAAGTCTAAGTGTTACCTGCGACCCAAACCAGTCGGGGAATTCTTCTGCATGACTTCTTTGTTAGAAATAAACTTAAAAACGTTCATGATTAGAATAAAGTCGTTAAAATGATAAGTTTAAGAAAAAGAATTTCAAAATAAAAAAAATGCAACTCCTTAAACTGGACTGTTACTGTCTATCCCAGACTGTTGTGAAGTACATACCATTTCACTTTTTTCAACTCTTGGGCATTAAACCAAATAAACAACCGTAAACCAATCGATTTACATACCGATTGGAACACCTGAAACCGACACGTTGGGGGAGGGGGTCCACATTACGGTCGGGACGATTAAATTTCATGGTAACATCCCGAAAATAATAAGAACTGAAACTCAATGCTTCTTCTGCAACATAACCCTCCGCAATCGAACCTTTCGGCTTAGCTTTATTTCGTACATAACCTTTTAGCTTCTTCATGTATCTTTCAAATGGATACATCCCCACCTGGGCGAAAAGGCCACGCCTTCCATGACTCTAAGGTAAAAAGGATAACCAAGTGAACCATAAGTACAAAGAAGCAGGAGATAATGATGTTCAAGCTCTGCCACAAAATATCGACCACCTTGATCTGAGCTTTAACATTTTCATCCTCCATCAAAAGAGCATAGTAGATTTTGCTTACACAAGGAACAAAGCTCGATATTGGTTTGTAAATCTTAATTCGGCAAAGTAATTTTGGAATCCGTAAAAGTAAACGTTGCACCATTATATTACAGTCATGAGACTTCACCTATCCTAATAATTGGAATCATTATCAGTCACTTTGTGCTTGAAGCATGATCCGAACCCATCTGGTAGTTTAACTCCTTTGATGTACTGACAAAACTTTTTTCGGTTCTCTGGTGTGAAAGAATACGCAGCCTGAGGCTTCAAGCACTTCCCGTTTTTGTTGGCCGAAGCACAAAGCCAAATCCCTGTTTTCCCCCCCCGAATGCCCATAATAGCAAGTCTTGTCTTACCATTGGCGGTGTCTTTAGATTTATCTTCAAAAACAAAGTGTTCAAGATGGCCCCACACATTTTTTCGATATGCAATTATGTCTACATTGATCTTATGAAAGAAAAGACCAATACTCAAGCTCGTAAAAAATAGACCGTTTAGTCCAGTTAAGCTCGACATGAACATTGCGTTTTATCTTCACACCCCCATAACTCGGATGTTTACCCTTCACACGTGTTGGCAATCTATCAAGTTATGAGCCAAGATTAACACCCCTCCAAATACTTAGGAGGATCTTGTTATCCGGTTTGGCCATTGAATTCAATAACGACCACCATTTATGGGGCTTCTTTAAGAATCGTTCTGTTTCCAACTAATGCGTTTTACTTAACACACGAACAAATGAGTGCTTCATTACAGGTAGAGCGCATTCCTTGTAACCTTGCCCACCATCCACCTAGACAAACTACTTCGAAGCATGATAATCATTGATGGACAGAAAACCATCGCTGCTCATCTTGACTTCTGGCCTGAAGCAACATATATAGTCTCGACGCCTTTCCGGTCCCATAAAACCTTCAGGTCCCCGAATCAAAGCCTCAAGTAAACATCATGTCCTTTAGCCCGAGAATTAGGTGCCAAGAAATAACAACGTCAGGCATAAAAGAACTCACTTTCATAGCAATAACCACGAGGCAATTGTATGTCTAATATCACCCGATCCACATTCATATGGTGCCTGTACTAAGGTTGCCATCCGATTGAAACCATCAGCAGCCAACCCTAGTCGAACATTTCTTGGTTCTTTTGGCAAAATGCTGGATACTTGGTGTCAAATTTCTTCCATGCTTCCATACCATCAACCAGTGTTGCATCTTACCGGGCTCCGTACACTTTCCAGTAGCATGCCAAATCATTTCCTTTGCAGTGTGACTAGACTTTGTAACAAACGTTGTAATTTCTAAGGAATGATCGAAAAATAACCAACACTTTCATCAGGAACTTTTCTTTCCTCGGTTGTGTTACTGTCTTTCATCTACTCTATTTACACACCGACAGAAATCCAAATCTTGTTATTGTCTCCCCGAAAAAAGCAGCAAACGTGTCAACAAGCATGTATCACTCGTACCCTAACCCGATTCATTTTAAATTGTCTTCCTTATATTGCATATTATGACGTGAGGTAGCTTGAACCCTTACTAGATGGAAAAACATTTTGGAAAAACTATAACATTTCATTGAATATAGAATCAGTCAATCTACCTTTAGCCTTAAAATAGGTAAACTTTGCCATAAAGTCTAATCGAGTCACATAGTCACAACCAGGGTACAACTCCTCGTTAGCACTGGCATATAACTCGATCAAACTAGAGAATAGTCGTTACGTGTAGCTTATCGTTCTTTAAACTTTTCACACCTATATCTCCCCTGAGTTGTCATTGTGTTTCAATATGTCAGAGTAAATATAGCTAAATCATTAGTAACCTGTCTATTCACTCACGGAGGTTGTCTTGTATTATTCTATTATAGCGCGTAGTGAGCCGGTTTACCAAGTTCCACCCATATTTTAAAACGTGGTTCCCACCTTGTCTATATTGATCTGAAAGGTGTTTGATATGTACCCATAATATAATTTCGACAAGACTATGCATGACATTTTATTTTCCTGCACTGATTCACTAACGGCTTCAATGATCTACGAATTTAAAGAACAATATAAAATGAATTGATCATGACGCTGTAAAAGTATCCAAATCTTATCATCGAATACCATAAACTGCGTTTTAACGATACATTTAGTTATATTATATGCCAACTTAATTAAACACAATCAAACGAGAATACGAGATTTTTTGTTCACCTATGCAACTAATGGAAGCAATCCTAACCATCCCTTATGTATGATTCGTCGCATCTATGAATCGTATAACCGATTTACTATTTGATAAAATGTACGGCAACATTTCCCCTCACTCCCCCCATCTATGTATTTAAAGACAGAATTTGCGTTGAGTAAGAAGGAAAACATTGACGAAATCATCTCAAATAGTAAACCAAGAAACGCAATCATATCCTAAATGAGACAAAAACATTCAAAAAACAGTTCCAAACTGGATTTTCGAAATTAATTGCTATTATATTAATTTCGACGGTTTCTATTCTAATAGATGATTAAATTCAGACGGGGATTTTCCGAAATTAATCACTAAAATCCTAAAACATTCATAAAGCACATTTATATCAAATACAAAACCACCATAAGTTATTTTAATAACTATACACATTCCCCGACGACATGTCGCCGGGGATACCAAAAGGAAAAAATATATAATCGGTTCGTTTACGTGACCGGGTCCACTATCCGTTCCTCGGTTCGTATAAAATAATTATTTAAAATGATTTTATTATAAAATAAATACTTACTATTTACAATTATTTTTTATAAAATATATAATCTGTTTCATTTCGCCGGGTCGGTTCCGTTCCTCGGGAATTCTGTATATAATTATTATTAAATGAATTTTTAAAAACATATAAAATATTATTTACAATTATTTTTTTATAAATAAATAATCGTTTCGTTCGTCCGGGGTCGTCCTGTTGTACCCCTTTCGAACATAATTATTATTTAAAGATGATTTTTTTATAAAATATATAATTAATATTTACAATTATCTTTTTTATAAAATATATAATCGTTTTCGTTACGGCCTGGTTCGAATCCAGTTTCCTCGGATTCTGTATATAATTATTAATTTAAAAATGATTTTTTATAAAATATATAAATTTATTATTTACAATTATTTTATCAAATATATACTCGGTATGTATGGTTACATTAGAGTTCAACCGGATGAGTCCGATATGTTTATGGTTGTACATCGATCAATAAACGAATATTCGATATGGTATGAGTTGGTACATTCGATGTTTTCATAGGATTGAGTTCGATATGGTATGGTTCTAACTTAAGTTTCACCGATGAGTCGATATGTTATGTTTGACATAAGAGGTTCATACGGCTGAGTCGATAATTGTTATGGTCATCACATTAGTACGTTCTAGAACTGATGAGTTATTTTCGAAAAGTTAGTAATACATTAGAAAAGTTCAACGGATGATTCGCTAATGGTATGTTGTACATTCGATTTTCATACGCATGAGTCTTGATATGGTATTGTGGTTCTCAACATAGCGGTTCAACGGATGAGTCATAGTGTTTATGGTTGTTACATTAGAGTTCAACGGATGTGTCGAATATGTTTATGGTTGTGACATAAGACGAATCATTAAAAAAAAAACAGATGAGTCGAGAGTGTTTATGGTCAAACATTAGATGTCCAACCGATAGTCGATATTGGTATTGGTTTCAATATTAGTAGGTTACAACAAATTGGATTCTATATTGTATAGGTTGTACATTCGATGACAAACCGTATTATCGATATGGTATGGTTCTAACATTAGAGGTTCAACGTATGAGGTCATATTTTATGTTGTAGCATGTAGAAGGTTTCAACGATGCATTCGATATGTATGGACATACAATATTGTTCAATGCTTATGAAGTCGATATTTAATAGTCATTACAATAGAAGTTCACAGCATTATTTTGATATGGATATGGTTGTACATTCGATGTCGAACAATAGTCGATATGGGTATGGTTCTACATGTTATAGGTTCAACACAAGTCGATTATGTTATGGTTGTATCAATAACGTTCACGGATGAGTCGATATGTTATATGGGTCCATACATTAGATCTCCAACGATGAGTCGATATGGTAGTGTTCTACATTAGAGTTCAAACGATGATTTCAATATTGTATGGTTGTACATTCGATGTTTAAACCGGATGAGTCGATATAGTATGTTCTAATTAGATCCAACGGATGAGTCTATATGTTATGGTTGTACATTAGAGGTGTACGGATGTGTCGAAGATGTTATGGTCATGAATAAACATTAGACCTTCAACAGGATGATCGATAAGTACTGGACATAACATTATAAGTTCAACGATGATTCGAAATGGTAGTGGTTGAACATCCGAGTGTTCATACGATAGTCAAAAAAAAAAAAAATATTGGTAAGGTTCTACCATTAGAGGGTTCAACGGAATATTCGAATATGTTAATGGTTCATACAAGTATGAATTCCAACGGAATATGATCGATATGTTATCCGTTGTACATTAGATGTTAACGAAGAGTCAGATGGTTAATGGTTATACCATAGACGTTCAACGGATGATCTCGAAATAGCGTATGTTTTCACATTAAGGTTCAACGGATGAGTCGATATGTTATGGTTGTAACATTAGAGTTCAACGTATGATCATATTTTATGACGATACATTAGACTTCAATGGATGAGTCGAAATTTAAGTCATACATTAGAATTCAACGGATGATCGGATATGGTATGGTAGTACATTCTATGATTCAACTGATGAGTCGCTATGTTTTATGGTAATACATACGTTCAACGAAGAGTCGATATGGTAAGTTATAGCATTAACGAACAAGCGATAGATCCGAAATGTTATTGTTAATACATTAATACTCTGCCAAAACTACTCCCGCCAAAAACACCCGCCAAAAACTCTTTATTCTATAAAAAAAACAGATACTATCACAACACACAAACACATCAAACACTCTTACCATCACAACCACAAAAAATGGTGAATATGTTGCCCCAAGAAGCTTTTTGCTTGAGTTGGGCAGAAGAGAATTGTAGTCTTTTTCGACAAGACGTATAAACCTGTAAGAATTTACGGTATCTATACTATGCATGTCAAAATCAAATGAACAATCACAAGTTAATATATAGATAAATAAAAAAATCTTCAGTAAAGTTTTAAAAACCATGAATGAATCATTACTATATAAACTAGAGCCACCTAAACATTTAGGTGGATGTGTAATTTTTTTAATAGGAAAGAGACCCTACTAACCGATCAAAAGCTGATATCTCCTTGAGCTCCATCCTGCATGAACCTTCATATTCAACACCCCCAATCTATATCTTCAGAAACCATCAATCGCCTCCAAGCATATCATCAAGACCATTCACACACCTACACACTATTCACACGGATCTTCAGAATTGGAGATGCCAAACTGCCAGCACTTGCTTAGTAAAGATAATGTGACTCAAGGCAACAATGAATAATGAATATGCATCCTGGTAACAACACACAGTAAGTTGCGGCTGCACTATTATCACGAAGTTCTCAATGAATGAAAAACATTGATTTGGAGTTGTTTGTCATGTGCAATGAATTCGTATGAATTGGAGTATTTGTCATTTGCACATGTAATTCGTAGTGTTTATTGTATGTGAAGATTTGTTTAAAACTTTATGATAGAATGTATATATATGTATAACGATATCACCTCGACATGCAATGGTACAAACAATACACACCTTAAATAACCGTATTCTATTTTTTTGTTAAAATATACGGAATATCGGACCGAAACGAACCTAAAAACGTAGTTTAGTTGAAAGTCAACAAAGTCAAACATTATCCCCGGCGACATGTCGCCGGGGAAAATGTCCAAAAATATACCAGCAGCCCATTTTGGTAATATAAAAGCCCAAACCAATCGACATTAATTATTTTTTTTAACCAACGTGGTATCCCCAGTGACATGTCGCTGGGGAAAATAATGTCCACGTCACTACAAACGTGATTAACACTAATTATTTTTTTAAAAATAACAAAGGAATCCCCGGCGACATGTCGCCGGGGAAAACGAAGCGGGAAAAATTCCCGCCACGTTTTACGTACAAATAATTGGTCATGATATAACGATATTATCCCCGGCGACATGTCGCCGGGGAAAAGTTTCGATTTCTTTGACTTAATAAGTCTGCGAGAATTGGTGCCACGTAGGACCAATTTAGGTCTGTTAGAACGACTTTTCCCCATCACAAATTGTCACCAGGTGAAAATACCGTGCACCTTATCTCAAATATTCTTGAAGTGGTAGTTTCCTGATCTACGTCATTTTAACCAAAGGTTTATGTTCACAACATCGGCACCATTATTTCACCAAGTCACCGAGTGTATGAAAGAGCAAGTTTCAGATTAGGTACTCAAAAAGCTGAAACAACCTTTAGTTTATTGAAAAGCAAAGTAACCGATGTCTTATGTTAATACTACCTGATTTTGAGGAAGTATTTGAAGTTCCTTGTGATGCGTCAGGGTCGAGATTGGTGGAGTAATTAGTCAAAAGAGTCGGCCATAGCATTTTTGCGAAAAGTTAAAATGATACGAGCGTAATATACTCCATGTATACAAGGAATGTCATCAAAGGTTAGTAGATTAGAATATCGGTGCCATTATCTTGTCTTAAAGGATTTTATATTGTATTCTGATCACGAAGCACTAAAACACATTAACGGACAACATAAGTTGAAGCCGAGGCACGCTAAAGGAATAGTTCATCTTGCAATCATGACTACAATCTTCTCCCTATAAGTATAAGCATAAGCGTGTACTAACAACGTTTTGAATGTGTTAAGCTGAAAGCAAGCACTAAAAATACTTCCAACCAATGCAATCCACCCCCATGTAGAGTCAAAATATTTTAAGGAGATTCATGGTGAATGTCTTAGACTTAGGGCGATATATGGAAGAAAGTCAATATCAGCCTTACCAAATGATTATGTTTCTGCAATATGGATTGTTCTTTTAAAAGGTAACATACTTTGTATGTCCCAAAATGCTCGTTAAGGGAGTCATATAATGGAAAGCATGTTGGTGGTAAATAGAGTTAAAATATTGGAGTAGATAAGACCCTTACTTGGTTGAGCGAGCATTTATATTGGCCACGAATGGAGTGTGACATTGCAATGTTTGTAGAAAGGTGTCGTATGTGTCGAGTGGCTAAAACCCGAAGTACCTATGCGGGTTTGTACTAACCATTGCATGTGCAAGTAGCCACGTGGGTGGATGTGAGTTTTGATTTCTTTATTAGTGGCTACCTCAGACACAAAGGTAATAACGGATTGCAATTATGGTGGTGGTGGATTGTTTCTAAAAAATGGCGCATTTCATGCCTTATAACAAGACGTTTGATGCATCATAAGTAGCTCGTTTGTTCTTGCAGGAAATTATATGACTACATGGTGTACCTAAAACAATCACCTTAAATCGTGATGTGATGTTCAGATCATTATTGACGCACCTTATGTGCGGCAGAATGGCACCAACTCTAGTTCAGTTCATCACATCATCCACAAACAAATAGACAAACTGAAGTCGTGCACCGAAGTTTGGGTAATTTATTACGAAGTTTGGTCAGAGAAAATTCGCGTCAATGGGACTTAGTGATATCGCATGCCGAATTTGAGTACAATCGATCACATAGTCGAACAACAATAAAAACACCATTTGAAGTCGTGAACGACGTAAACCCCATCACCCCTCTCGACCTCACATCATTAACAACCCATTAACAGTTCAGTTATGCTGGTGAATAGTATGCACAACATTTCAAACAGGTGCATGAAGAAGTTCAAGAATATATTGAGAAGCAAAGTATAAAGTATAAGGAGCGAGTGGATAAGCGTCATAACCAAGTAATATTTAAATATGGAAACATGGTGTGGATATGACTCAAAAGGGAACGTTTCCCAGCTAGTAGGTTTCACAAATTACAACTGCGTACAAATGGACTATTTTGAGTATTAAAAAGGATTAACGACAACGCTTACAAGATTGAATTACCCAGTGATTATTCAATGTAGCGGGTTCATCCCCATATGTTACAAACAACGAGTTGGAAGAGACCAAAAATTTCCAACAAGATTCGAGGGCGAGTCTTATTTTATATGGAATTATTATGGTGTCATGGATAGTGCATGGGATTAGAATTCCAAAAGTCATTGCCCATTTTAAAAATTCAAAAAGTCTCTAATTATTATATAAATAGCCTCTATTGCTTTTGTAGGGAGACCATTTTTCATTATTAAAATTACTTATGCAAAATAAAATAACAACAAAGCATTGGTCTTTGCCTCTAAAAATTATCGTTTGATTCCATTGTAGTGTGTTGATCTTTGTTACTTGCATCATTCGTGTTTGTTCGTATATTAATTATGATTGCATGATTTGTCGTTGTTAGTTAGTCATTGTTCTAAGGGTTATTTAATTTTCTTTTATTTTGTTCACACATATTTTATGTCCTATCTTCGTTTTGGTATTTAAAACATATTTTGATCATCAGTCAATAATGTAGAATATGCATTGAAACCCTTTTCAACATATGCATCAAAACCCTTTCCAAACCATCAAAACATAATTGACTGCTATTCAACATATGCATGGATAAGTCTATATAGGAAAACATGTACTAGAAGGTTTCCAAACCATCAAAACCCTTTTCTCAAGAAAATCGAAACCCTTTTCTCTCTGGCGAAACATGACTCCCACCAAGATCCCTAACTTCTTTCGATCTACTACCTTCCATCTGTAACGTACCTGCTAAGGCCCTGTTATCATGAGTGTTATCACGTCGTGATGATCTCGCATACCAAAGTTTCTTACAGGTTTGCTTGCTTTGGAATCATAGGGACTGGTTTGATGTTTTAGGGTTTTTTTGTTGTGTTTTGTTAGATCAACCTTTTAGTTCTCTTTCATTCATCGGTGTTCTTCTTACAAGCCCAAATTCGATTTAGGTTTTTTTTCTAGGGTTTTGTTTTTTGTTTCTTGGATTTCAGTTTGATTATTCATTATGTGGGATGGCAATTGGAAGTCTTATAGATCTAAGGAGGATAAAACCCAATCAATCCCTCAATCAATTTTCATGACTAACTTCCCTCATCATGTTACGACTCACGATCTTTGGAAGGTGTGTAATGATTATGGAGTCGTTGTGGATGCTTTCATTCCTTATAAGAAATCTAATGCATGTAAGCGATTCGCTTTCGTCTGGTTTATTAAGGTGTATAATATTGATCATCTGTCGCTAACTTGTGCACCAATTTGGATTGGTGCCTCCATCTATTATGTAGATGTTGCCGCTTATTTCATGAGAACAAAAACCTCTGTCTCCTTCCCACCACCTCTAATGCTAATGAGAGAATTCACCAGGTTCTTATGTCTCAATTCTTAAATCATGCAAAACGATAATGACATGTCCAGATCATGTACATCCATCGTTTGATTCATGATGACGACGTGTATTTCGAATAGAGATTTTACTATGTCACTATGGTGTAAAGTAAAAAGATATCACAACACCCATGAGCCAAATCTATATTTATTTTAGAAAAAGGAGGGTTTTCAAACTTGTCACTTCACTTATTTGGGAGGACTTATGGGTCCTTATTAAATGGTCCCCTCTTCCAATGGCCAAGTAGAAACTTTTAAATCATACATTGTAGGTTGTGGTTCTCCTCTTTGAAACTGGTAATTGCTTAATACACATACCTTTTACCCTTTAAAAACAAGCTAAATAATCAAAAACGGACTAAAAAGCCAAATATATGCTTTTTTGCCTAATTGTATAGTCATAACGGATAACCAAGAAAGAGGACAAAAACAAAGCCATAACGACAAAACCTGGACTCGAAATGGAAAAGACTATAAAGACAAAGCCAATTCGAAGCCAGAAAGTCAATCAGTCAAAAGTCACAGAAAAGACAATTGGTCAAAGTCAAATACCAACCAAGTCACCCCGAGTCAAAGTCAAAGAAATAAAAGTCTTCAGGGACCTGAAATTGGTCAATCCCTAAACTTATAATACAAGAATGAAAAAGAGAAAAAAATGACAAGGGCTGATTTTGCAATTGTCGAAAGTAACAAAAGAGGGGGCAAAACTGCCAACCCACCCCCCTAACTTGTACACCACACGGACTAGAGGTGAAAAAAGTTTAATTAATAACTATCTTGGGGACTTGGTTTTGCCAAGTTCCCCAAAATTGCTATAACCCAATGGACGAAATGTGCAAACACACAATTAACTTAGAGGGACTAGTCTTGCCAAATGGAAACTTTCATCTGTTAAACCAACTCTTTCCCCTTCTTTGTTCCCCCCAAAAACACTCACGGTGATTTACACACCTATTTTACCCCATGTATCTTCACTCACCTACATGGATAATCGATTTCCCCTCCTCCACTACTTTCCAGCAACAAAAGTGCCCAACATTTGGCAAATAAATCAAAAATCAATCAAATAAACAATCCCACACCCCCCAAGACCAAATTCGACGACTAAGATTGATTTTTGAGGATTGAAGGGCCAAGATTAAAGGTTTTAACACTCTCACAAAACAAACACACCTGTGTTTGGTTCTGACAAACAAGCACAGCAAGAAGAAAGAGAAAAAGAAGACCTAGCTTTAGTTTTGGCTATAAAAGCCTTGTAAGCCCATTGTGGCAAACATTCGAAGTTTAATGCAAGTTTTAGTTAAGTTTTAATTCAGTTTTTAATTAAGTTTTTATTGTAGTTTAAAGTATTTCTAATTAAATTTCCCTTTCAATTGTAATTCTCAGTTTTAATGAAAAATTAAGCTCTTTTTACTCAATAAGCTCTCAATAAGCTCATTAGAGCTTATTCTTGCTAATAAGCTCTAATTCAGCTTAAAATTTGTTATAAGCTCTTTGCATATTGGTTTTTAATTGAATATCCCTCATAAATGTCCATTTGAGTGCATTTTGGAAGCTATTTGAAGTAATAAGCTCCCAAGAGCTTATTGAGCTTATTGCTCAGGTTTAGAGGCTAAGGAGCCATTAGGACAGGTTTTTAGGCCACTCACTCAGAAAGAGTGGCCTTGGTTCTGAGACAACAAATCCCAAGGTTTCAATCCTCAATTTCCATTTAGCTTAATTTTTAGCTTTAGACACTAGCTTATTTGCTTTTATTCTTTTCAAACATGTTTATTTAGGTTTAATATCTAGCTGTTTTCAGTTTTAATTAGGTTAAACTTATGCAATCTTAGTTTATAACTTAAATTGTCATATTAGTGCAAAAAGCTAGCTGAGAAACTAGCTTATTTTTCTTAATAAGCTAGGATTTTTAGTTTTAAAATAGTTTAAATAGGTTAAAATAAGTAGAAGTGGATAAAAAGTTTTCAAAGTTTTAGCTTAAAAATAGGTTTTAAACTCCCTTTTGTTTGACAGTTTTGAGATAAAGGGGTGTTTGGCACAAGGCTAAAACGGGTCAAAACAGGTTTTGGCATGGGTTATGGTTACTTGGTCAATTTAAGCATAAGTTTTTAAGCAATTTCAAGCTGTTTTTAGAAAGTTTTTAGTTGTAAAATAGTTTTCTAAGGTTTTGCAATCTATGTTCAAAACTGTGAAGTTTTTAAGTAACCCACAAGTGCTTATTTGATTAAGCACTTGTGGTTTGAGTTTAAGCATTCAAAAAGGTGTGTCTTTATGTCCAAAAGGGCTGTCAAGAGGCCTTTGTTCTTTTGACTTTATAAGTCAAACACCAAGCTTTTTTCTCTGGCAACAGTTTTTAGAAAAACCAAAAGCCCTTTTTCATTCACAAAAATAAGCAAGTAAAATTAATTTTCAAAAGCTCAAAATTGGTGCACAAGCCCCTTGGCTATAGCACTCAATCTGTTTGGGCTTATTTGTGATTTTAGAGCTTATTTGACAGCTTAAAATAAGCTGTCAAATAAGCCCTTGGGATTTTCCTTAAAGCTCCCCTGGTGCAAAGGGGGAACTTTAGGCTCATCTTTCTCAACCATTAAGCACACTTAAGCCCAAGTATTTGGCTTATTTTAAGAGCTTATAAGCTCTAGTATAAGTCCTCAAAGTCTCAGCCCTTGATAAGCTTATTTGTGTGCTTATTTTTAAGCCCAAACATGCCTCTTGGCTGTTTTAGCATCACTTTAGGCTGAGGGATTGCTTATTTTTTGACTTTGGCTTATTGAGCTTATTCCATAAGCTCAAATTGTGTCCTGGTAGCTTATCTAGGTTAGCTAGTAAGTTGTCAAGCTTATTTTTCTTTTTCATAGTTTATTTGCCCAAGTAACTTAGTAAAATTTTAGCTTTTAGGCTTATTTCATGTTTCTGTCACTTAAGCCCTTTCCCACAGCTTATCTAGTTGAGCTTTTCCTTTCCTTTAGCTTATCTAGCTTAGTTTAGACTCCCTTTTGCTTACTTTAGTCCTTAGCTTAGCTTATTCGATCATAAGACTTAGAAAAATTGTCCTTTAAGCCATTTTAGCTTGCTGTCAACTTTAAGCTTATTTTTAAGCTTATTCTTTTGATAAAAGTGATCAAATTGTGTCCTAGTAGCTTTTAGGTTAAGTTAGATAGTCTAGTTTGCTTATTCCCTTTATGTTAGGCTTATTTGAATGTCCAATGTTAATCATTCATAGCCTTTTAAGCTTATGGTTGAGCTTTTTCTGTCATAAGCTCTCCCCACAGCTTATTTAGACTAGCTTCACTTTCATTTTCTGTTTTTTTAAGTTAGTTTAATCCCTTTTGTTATTTTGGTATTAGCTTAGCTTATTCGACCATAAGTAGCAAAAAAACTTAAGCAAGTTTAGCTTAAAAGTCTCTTAAGCTTGCTGTCGACTTTAAGCTTATTTTTAAGCTTATTCTTTTGATAAAAGTGAAAAGTGCATTTGTTAAAGTTGTTTAATATAAGCTCCTTAATAAGTTTGTAGTTTTAAGTTTTTGCTAATTCTCACTTTTTAATAGTCAAAAATAAGCTAGATTTAGCTAGGGTCTAATTCGTACTTTTCTCATAGTGTAGGGTTACCCGTTTAGTCTATAGTGTAAATTTACACAAGTTTGCCCGCCTACCTTTCACTTTATTTTTGTTCATTTTCTACCCTAGAGTTTTTCGAAAAATAAAAAAGGGGGAAAGACAAGAGGCCGGGTGAGCAAGACTCGAACCCGGGACCTCTCGATACAAACCCCCTTTTACACACACACTCTACCACTGCGCCCTTGGGTCTTTTTCGTTATAGACTCAAGGGCACTTGGTATTTATGTGCGTTTTGGGTTTTTAGCTTATATAAGCTGTGAAGCTTATTTCGGGGCTTATTGCATAAGCTGGTAGGTGTTTCTTATTTTTCGTAGGTAACTTATAGTGTCTAGTATTTTTTGTAAAATTTTCAGAATTTTTCGTAAACATTTACTATTTTTTATAATTTAATTTAGTTTAAACTTTTAAAAATTCATAAAAAATACAAAAATTATCAAAAAAATATTTTGCTTTTTTAGAAAATTTTCTTTTGTCATCTAGTTTTTAGGAAAAATATAAAATTTTTCGTAGGGTCATTTTTATAACTTTTCATCTTTTAAAGAACGGGTCCGGGTACGGGATTTTGTTTTGACTCGTTTTTGGGTCAAACGAACTCCGTTTTCGGTCTAGTCTTTTTCATTCTTCGTTATTTGATCCATAGAGTAGTTTAGAAGTGAAAATTTCTTCGTAGGCTTATTTTTAAAGATTTTAGGTTTTCCCCCTTTTGTTCGGGATTCGGGCCTTCGTTTTCTAGTTTAATTTCGTAATTTCTAGGTTTTTCTTAAACGTTTTAGTCCGTTATTATCTAATTTGACTTTTTCAACTTCCCAAACTCATTCCATCCTTCAAACTCAAATCTTCGATCGTTTCGATTTACCATTCCAGCCTCGTTGGGGATTTACGACCCGGGAAAGCTCTATACTACTTCTCGGTATCATTGATTCTGCTTTTAGACTATTCTTACTATATATTTGATATTTCAGTATATTATATATATTTTAAGGTGTAGTCAGAGCTGGTCAGTTATCTTCTAAATTATGTTATCTGCTTATTTGATTGACAAATGTGTGTTTTGGTTAGGATGTTATCTGCTTATTCTTAATTTTCTTTTGCAGAAATAATTGAGATAAGCTCAGACAGCTCAGAAGACAAGAAAGGGGCATCAAAAGCAACTACTCCTATATTATATGGGCCATCAACACAAGGATTGCTAGATGCTTATGGATATAACACAATTGAGAAATATCTATCATGGAACTACTTTCCAAGCACAGATAATGAAAGCACAGACATGGAAACCACATACAAGAGAAACGCAGACAAGGATTGCATTGTTGACTCTAACTCAGCAATGTCTAAAGGTATGTATGTACCAGTTTGCAAGAAACACAAACCAAATATGTATAGCCCTGTACCAGTCACAGTATCTGTGCTGGGACTAGCAAATGTTACTACATGGGATGAAATTGAAAAGAAAATAGGAGCCAAGAAATCAAAAACTTGTGTAGATAAGGAAAAAGGGAAAAGAAACGTGTCATGTGGAAGCTGATCACACTCTTGCATTTGATCAATGTTTTTTGGGTAGTCTCACATGGTAGTCTAACATGTATTAAATGTTAGCTTTTGTTTGTGTTTTGTTTAGCAATCAAACTTTATGGTGACTTATGTAATGGTGATTATGTAATCTTTAAAACCTTATGAAATTTAATGTATTGGTCTGTTTGGTTTGTGATGTTATTGTCTGGTTTGTGTGTTATTGAAGCTTGCACATTGCATTTGCAGCTTGCATATGCACATTGCATTTGTACATTGCATTTGCAGCTTGCATTTGCAAGCAAGTACATTGCATTTGCAGCTTGCATTTGCAAGCAAGCATTTGCACATTACATTTCCATATTGCATATGCACATTGCATTTGCAGCTTGCATTTGCAAGCAAGCATTTGCACATTGCATTTTCAGGCTAAAGTACTTATTAAAACCTTATTAAAAGTGAAACAAGTTGAAAATAAGCAGAGGGAGAAGAAGCCACGGTTTAATAAGCAGTTTCGATAAGCACTCTTTAAGCTACTAGCCAAAACAATGAAGCTTAAACTTCTATATTACAAAGGAAATGCATTGCATTAACGGATATGTTACTCTTGCAAGATGGTAACCCGCTTGACTTCCGTAAGGGAGGTCGCGGGTTCGATTCTCGCTGGGGTGTAGCATCCTTTTTTATTTTCTTGTTATGAATATATTGGTCACGTCTGATTTTACATTTTGCTCTAAATAATAGCCACATGAATACTTCACGATGTGACTATTATGAATATATTGGTCACATATAATCACCTT
>BQNB010071753.1:0-20964 GCA_026074375.1 Tanacetum coccineum
ATAATACTAGAATATAACTATAAATCCTTAATTACATTAATTACGTCTATAAATAACAATCAGCAGATTCTATCTCTGTGAGCAGGAACGAGAACATGACCAGCAGAAACATAATCAGCAGATTCTATCTCTGTCAGCAGGAACGAGAACATGTCCAGCAGAAACATAATCAGCAGGAACGTTACTTGAACTACCAGCATGAACGACTTAATGCTATCAGCAGAAGCGAACATCTCTAACAACAGAAACGACACTTAGTCGTTTTCAATAAGTTCCAACACTAAGCTACTATGTCTCTAAGCTGTTTACAAGCTCCTCAATCATATTCCTTGGCCACCATGAAGCCTCATCACCCTTTTGTTGCTCCTTGTAAGTTGCGACCACAAACACCCATCCAACACTTCATGGATAGTTTCTAGCTTATAAGACTCACCCTACTAGCTCTCCATTGTCATCACTACTAGCTATGACACTAAGCAAGATCCCAAGCTTGGGCACCAAGGGATTTTGACACTATAAAAGGAACACACCCTTCCTTACTTCAAACCACACCTCAAACATAAACACAAACAACAATGGAGTCTTAAGAACAGCCAAGTAGAATCAAGAGAAGCCACAAGACCAGGAGTGAATCCAAGGATTCAAGAAAAGAAGCCCCGAGGTTGTTTTCTAGGTGTACAAACCAAATAATTCCCATTCGACTCATTTTCCAAACCATAAGCTCGAATCCTTGTTCTATAAGCTATTTTTCTATTTTGAAACTCTTATAAGTATCTTATCATCATGTTTTAACCCTTGTTAAAAGCCTTTAGGCTCACACCCACTCATTTTTAATTTCTAAAACCAAACGAGCCCTATTAAACCCTTATAACTAGTTTTCTTAAAATCAATAAGCTATTCCTATAAGCTTATTAGTCATTTCTAAAAACATTTTATCAAACCTTAAAAGCTTTAACCCATTGGATTAATTTATATAAACCAAATGACCCGTTTTATGTTTTTAAACTTGTAAACCTTTTTTAATAAGCAATAAGCTCGTAAAAGCTATTATTCCTAACTTATTTTAGCTTATTATGATAATCTATAACCTGCAAATCTCTTTTAGAAACCAAAAATAAGCTTGCATGTAATTTGGACTTGTTTTTTAAAGTATTTTCATGCAAGGGGTATATACTGTAACTTTTGGAAATTATTAACTACAAGGGCCATCTTTGTAATTATATTAAAGTTATTACTCCAAGGATTGTTCTTGCCAGGTTTTAAAGTTCAAGGATTAAATTATATTATATATATATATATATAAAGGACTACTTTTGTAATTAATTATAATTCAAGGGTATTTATTGCCAATTTAATATTCTTAAAAATATTAAATATTATATTTTTATATAAATTATAAAAATATATATAAATATTATAAAACTCAATTTTATCAAAACCCGATACATTTGTCATTATTAATCACAGAAAATCATACCTTCTTTTTCTTCATAGCATGACATTAACAAACCCTGTAGATCCTAGATCGAGAGCCACGAGGCTCTGATACCAATTGATAAGATCGTTTAGCTCAAGATTGATTAGATCTTATATATCTAGGATGAACAATAACAATGATTGATAACACACAACGGAATAATAAAGAACACAATCAAAGTTATCACAAGGTTTTCTTTATTAAACGTTTTCCTATTACCCCAACTATAACTTTGGGCTACACCAACTAACTATGGTGTACTATTCGACTCTCATCAGTCGACTATGCTATTTAACTATCTAGACTCTCATTGGGAGAGTTCTATGTATCCATGGATGTCTAAAACCTATGTCTATGATCTCTTTATATAGGGAGAGATCATGACTTACAAAGGAAGATAATACAATAAGGAAACTAAATCTTTTAATCTTTATCTTTATTCTTCTTGAGCATATCTTTTAGTATCTTTTGATATCTTCCATCTTTTGTAGAATATACTCAACCAGCTTGAAGAATCTCTTATTGTCAATTTAGGTCCTTTTCCTTTAAGTCCTTCTTGTTTCATTCTTTTATTTATTTTGTCTCATCAAATCAAGAATCCCAACATCGTATCATGACACTAGGGAGTTTCATGTGAGTGGTTCCATTTAGGTATTCATCTTGACGAGTTTGTTGGGTTTACGATTTAAAGTGCCCTGGCTCCTCAAACGATACTGCGTGGCCTCTGAATTATGATAGCCCGAACAGTGATGCAATAATTCCATAAATTAATCAATCAAAGATATACGTTAAACTTTATGAAGTTTTGAAACATAATCAATCAAACTAAGACTTGACATATTACACCAGGTTGCGTGACGAAGCCGTTACTTTCACCTGATATACTTTTGCCATCAATCAGATTTTTCTTTTACTGTTAAGGTGAGTTCATAGCCTCGCATTTTAATCTTTTAAATATTTTATAAACCTGCGAGGGGGATACATGCTACAAACCATGAATGCAAGTATTTTTCTGTATGTTATCCTGATACATTATTGCTTAAGTACCTACTTTTGCCATTAAGACCCCACTATCATGAACCGTTAATTACTCGTTGGGGTAAGCGCGAATATTATGAATATATCTATTTAGGACTGGACTCCCCGTTGGTGTACCTATACTATCGGTAACCAATAGCATACATTTGAATAGCTTTGCTGGTGTTTGACAAAGAAACCCGTTGGGGCAATTATTTGTGGATATTATTTAACCTAAGGCTTTGGTGTCATGAGCTTATAGCAATAATAATGTTTTCTATGATAATTGTACATGCATGCAATTACAAACTATGGGTGTATAACAACGTAACCAACTATTGAACTTGCATTCAAACTACTTTACTTAAACCTATGAATTTCACTCAACCTTTGCGTTGACTTTTTAGCATGTTTATCTCAGGTAATTGAGCAACTTAAAGCACGGAGTGGCACAGACTTGAAGATGGCTAAACTGTTATCATTCAAACTTTATGTTTCTAGATTTTGGGACCTTAATTTTTGAAAAAACTCTGATGAATAAATGAATGATAACACAATTTTCCAAAAACGTCTCTTTACTATTCATTTTCTATGATTATGACTGTTGTACTATGAAATAACACCCCAGATTAGCTTCCGCTGATATATTTGACAAAATGGGGGTGTTAGAGATTGGTATCAGAGCCACGGTTATAGAGAACAAGGTTGAAACCTTAACTATAACCACTTTTCTTTTTTCATCTAAGAAAGTCGTCCGTGCCACTACATTTCCGAAATAGTATGTAAAGATACATAACTACTATACTAATATATAAATAACTTATGTTATTCACCGCTGGGTTGTTAACAGAGTGATGTCTTCTCCCAATCATTTTACTTCCGGTATTGAGGATGCTTTTTCCTCTAACTTTCTCGACTATATCCTGGCTTCTCCGGACTATGTCCTAGCTTCACCGGGAAAAACTTATTCTAGCTCTTCTAACTCATTTGGCGTAGTTCCAATAGCTTCACCAACTCTTTCTCTTTTTCATGTTGACCCCTACATGAAGGTTTTGCAAGCATTTTATGCTAAAGAATCACCTATCCCACCTCCAACTATTGAGCCTTCATCTCCAATGTTTAATCCTCAAGAATTCTTTCTTCCTGAGGGATTATTGTCACCTAAGAAACATAACCGATCATCCTCCTCTACTTCTGCCCTACCTCAAGAATTTAAGATGGGAGAAAGCTCTCGTAAGACAAGTTTAAAACGTCACAAGGAGTCAACATTAAGCATTGCATTTTAAGACTTGTGATATCATTCTTATTTCGAGTTGTCTTATGTTGATAGAATGCCTCCCAAAAGGACGTCAACATCTGAAGCACCAGCTATGACTCAAGCTGCCATCAGAAAACTAGTTGCTGACAGTGTTACCGTGGCTCTGGAAGCACAAGCTGCAATAATGGCAAGTACTAGTAATCCCAACAAGAACACCGAACCTACTGGAACTCCTGTAGCAAAAACGGGAAACTATAAAGAGTTTATTAGCTGTCAACCTTTCTACTTCAATGGTACAGAAGGAGCAGTTGGCCTAATTCGTTGGTTTGAATGGACCGAATCAATATTTTCTCATAGCAAATGTACTGAGGAAAACAAAGTAACATTTGCTACTGGTACCCTGATTGATGATGCCCTATCCTGGTAGAATGCATACGCCCAACCTATTGGAGTAGATCAAGCCAATCAAATCACTTGGACTGAATTGAAGAGACTCTTAACAAATAAGTATTGTCCTCGAACTGAAGTCAAAAAGATGGAAGATGAACTTTACAATCTGACTGTAAAGGGAAATGATCTTAAAACCTACGTTAGAAGATTCCAATAATTAGCCGTCCTATGCCCAAACATGATACCAAACACCGAGAAACTCTTGGAAGCTTTCATCGGAGGATTACCTGGAAGTATTGAAGGAAATGTTACCGCCTCTAAACCTTAAACTTTAGAGGAAGCCATTAACATACCCAAGAGGTTAATGGATCAGGTAACAAATCACACTCCAGTGCAAGTATCAAGTGACCATGAACGAAAGTTTGATGATAGAAGAACTTTCAACAACAACAACTACCGCAACAATAATAACAACTACCGTAACCCCAAACAACAACAACCATTACAATAGTCACCCCAATCACAACAAACAGAAGGCAAGAACTGTCCAAAGCTTATGCAGCACACATACCATTGCTGAGAACATAGTATGCCGTGAAACCTCCCTTATGTATAAAATGTGATCTACTTCACACAGATACCTTGTAACTGTTAAGTTGTAATACTTGCAAACTAAGGTGGGCCATTTTGACCCCAAGGGAACTGCTAATACAAAGAGGCCACCATTGTACGTAATTCACCCCCCCCCCCCCCGTGGGGGGGGGTATACCAGTGACAGTTCTTTGTCATGCCTAGGAGAAAAAGGCATTATACAAATCAGTGCCGAAAGCCAACAATCAAGCCAGGGAATGAGCCGACATGCTAAAGGGATAGTAATGCTCACATCAAGACCCGAAACGTATTCCACGGGTATGTTTCTCCTAAACCAACATTTAGCTAGAGTACTTATATGATTTTGGATGCCGATAAAATCTTTCATAGTCCAGATCTCTTGCCTCAATGCTAAATTTCCACAGACCCATTACAATAGATATGTTATACAATATTCGATGGCTGACGAAACCTAGTAAGACTATAACCGTTTATTAAGGGTGCAACCCTGACTTTGTTAAATCAACCTTTCGAAATTGATCTCATGCTGATTAAACTCGGTAGTTTTGACGTTGTCAACTGTATGGACTGGTTATCCAAGTATCATGCCAAAATTCTTTGTGACGAGAAAGACATCCACATTCCTATCGACGGTGAAACTCTAATCCTTTGAGGTGATCGAAGTAAAACCCTACTAAATCTTATATCCTGTATAAAAACCGAAAGATATATATCTCAAGGCTGTCAAATTTTCATAATCCAAGTAATAGAGAAGAAGTCAGACGAGAAAAGACTAGAAGATATCCCAATAGTCAGAGAATTCTCAGATGTTTTTCCTAAAGATCTACCTGGCCTTCCTCCCGTTCGTCAAGTACAATTCCAAATCGACTTAATTCCAGGAGCGAAGCTTGTGGCCCGAGCACCCTACAGATTAGCTCTTTTAGAAATGCAGGAATTATCAAACCAACTGAAAGAGTTAGCAGACCGAGGTTTTATATGACCGAGTACTTTACCATGGGGAGCTCCTATCTTATTTGTTAAAAAGAAAGATGGATCTTTCAGAATGTGTATCGATTACCGGGAGTTGAATAAACTTACTATAAAGAATCGTTACCCATTACCTAGGATCAATGACTTGTTCGACCAACTTCAAGGTACGAGTGTCTACTAAAAAATTGACCTAAGATCAGGCTATCATCAACTGAGACTAAGGGATGAATATATTCCTAAAACTGCTTTCAGAACAAGATACGGACACTATGAATTTCAAGTGATGCCATTTGGTTTAACTAACGCATCTGCTATATTCATGGATCTCATGAACCGTGTGTGTAAACCATACTTATATAAATTCATAATAGTGTTAATCGATGATATTCTCATATACTCTCATAACGAAGAAGATCACGCAAATCATCTGAAAATAATCTTGTAATTACTCAGGAAAGAAAAACTATATGCCAAGTTCTCCAAGTGTGATTTCTGGATCCGCAGGTGTAATTTCTTGGACACTTAATTGATAGTCAAGGACTTCATGTTGACCCCGCCAAGATTAAAGCAGTTAAGAATTGGGCATCTACCACTACACCCATATAAGTTTGTCAATTCTTAAGACACGCCAGCTATTACCAAAGATTCATCTAAGGTTTCTCAAAGATTGCAAAGCCTTTGACTAATTAACCCAGAAAAACAAGAAGTATATATGGGGAAAGATCAAGAGACGGCTTTCCAATTGCTAAAACAAAAACTGTGTGAAGCTCTAATCTTAGCATTACCAGAAGGAAACGATTACTTTTTCGTTTACTATGATGCATCTCTTCAAGGTCTGGGAGCAGTATTAATGCAAAAAGAAAAAGTTATTGCATATGCATCCTGACAACTCAAGCCACACGAAGAAAACTATACCACTCATGATCTTGAATTTGGAGCAGTAGTATTCGCTCTTAAAATCTAGAGACACTATCTATACGGTACAAAGTGTATAGTGTTCACTGATCACAAAAGCCTTCAACATATTCTTCATCAAAAAGAGTTAAACATGAGGCAACGCCGTTGGCTAGAATTGCTTGCAGATTACGATTGTGAGATCCGCTACCATCCTGGAAAAGCAAATGTCGTAGCAGATGCCTTAAGCCGAAAAGAATCACTCCAAGTTAGATCATTAATCATGACCGTTCGTCCAAAATTACCATCACAAATTCTCGAAGCCCAAAATGAAGCACTCAAAGAAGAAAACATCAAGGCTGAAAACCTATGAGGAATGGACAAATCATTTGAAACACGTCCTGATGGAACTCATTGTATTAAGAACCGAAGCTGGTTACCACTCTTTGGTAATCTAAGGGACTTGAACATGCATGAATCTCATAAATCAAAATATTCCATTCACCCGGGTTCTAACAAAATGTATCAGGATCAAAAGAAACTCTATTGGTGGCCTAACATGAAGGCAATCATCACTGAGTATGTTGGCAAATGTTTGACATGCTCTAGTGTTAAAGCAGAATGTCAAAATCCATCCGGCTTACTTGTACAACCCGAGATTCCTATGTGGAAATGGGAGAGAATAACGATGGACTTCGTTACAAAACTACCCAGAACATCAGACGGACATGACACTATTTGGGTCATTGTCGATCGCCTTACCAAATCCGCACATTTTATTCCTACCCGGGCCACAGATAGTATGGAAACCCTTACAAGGTTATACATCAAAGAAATAGTCTCCCGGCATGGCGTGCCAATATCCATCATCTCGAATCGTGACACTCATTTCACATCCAGATTCTAGTAATCATTACAAAATGCTTTGGGTACTCAATTAGACATGAGTATGGTATATCATCCTAAAACCGATGGACAAAGCAAAAGAACCATCCAAACACTCGAAGATATGCTTCGAGCCTGTGTTATAGACTTTGGGAAAGGATGGGAAAAACACTTATCATTGGTGGAGTTTTCTTACAATAACAGTTACCATGCCAGTATTAAGGCAGCACCATTTGAGGCACTTTATGGTCGAAGGTGCAGATCACCTGTTTAATGGGCTGAAGTTGGAGATGTTCAACTTACCGGACCAGAAATAATTCATGAAACCATCGAGAAAATAGTGCAAATTCAACAACGCTTCCAAGCTGCAAGAGATCGACAAAGAAGTTATGTTAATATAAGAGTGAAGCCTTTAGAATTTCAAGTTGGAGATCGTGTTATGTTGAAAGTATCACCTCGTAAAGGAATCATCCGATTTGGAAAACGAGGAAAACTTAACCCTCGGTACATTGGACCATTCAAAATCCTTGAATGGATTGGCCCAGAGGCATACAAACTAGAGCTTCCTGAAGAGCTCAGTAATATCCATAGTACCTTTCATGTTTCTAATCTAAAGAAATGCTTATCTAACGAATCTCTCGTCATTCCAATGAAAGAGCTTCATCTTGATGACAAACTCAACTTTGTGGAAGAACCAGTAAAAGTTATGGATTGAGAAATCAAGCAACTAAGACAAAGTCGTATTCTTTTAGTCAAAGTATGATGGAACTCTAAAAGAGGACCAGAATTTACATGGGAACGCGAAGATGAAATTCGTGCCAAATATCCTCATTCATTTTCCAATACCTCTTCCAATTCCAATTAAATCTCAGGTCGAGATTTCTGTAAGGATGGGGGACTATAACAACCCGTAATTTTCATCAATGTAATATCCATCTATTAAATTAGATGCAATGTAACATCTTTATATACCACCTTTATACAAGGAAATTTTTCGCTTTATTCCATTGTGCAACGTAACTTTCATAACTAAAGTAAACAAGCTCTCACAACTACGTTATTACCATTTTAACATCATAACATGTCAAGTTAATGATCTATTATCCATTTTAACATGTACGTTATCTATTTAACATAGTTTTCATGACGTTATTACCAAATGAACATTATCCATTAATGTTTAGGTCAAAACCCTAATTTTATATAATGTATACATTCAAAATGAATGTACAAGCAAACAAAGTAAGTGTATAAGTAATCTATGCATAAAAATTCAAATATGAATTCGGTCTAAAATAATGTACAAGCCCTTTAATGCACAATCTACAAGTAAGTAATGCACGAATTCAAAGTAAGCTATTTACCACCATTTTTCCTAAGGAATTCATACAAACTAATCAACACAAGGTACAAGCACTTAATGCATGACATTTACATTACATATCCTTCTCATTTCTTGTAATGTACATGAATTAAAAACCCTAAAACCCTAACCCTAACTAGATTTGAACCTGCGACCCATTTTCTTTCCTTTTTACCCATTTTAAACTTAAACCACTAACCTAGCACCTCTATGACTATGCTACTATGTCTCCAAACTTCTTACAAGCTCCTCACTCACATTCCTTGGCCACTAAGAAGCCTTATCACCCCCTTGTTGCTCCCTGTCAGCCGTGACCATAAACACCCCTCCAACACTTCATGGCTAGTTTCTAGCTTATAAGACTCACCCTACTAGCTATCCATTGTTATCACCACTAGATATGACACTAAGCAAGATCCCAAGCTTGGGCACCAAGGGATTTTGACACTACAAAAGGAACGTACCCTTCCTCACTTTAAACCACACCTCAAACTCAAACACAAACAACAATGGAGTCTTAAGAACCGCCAAGGAGGATCAAGAGAAGCCACAAGACGAGGAGTGAGGCCAAGGAATCAAGAAAAGAAGCCCTAAGGTTGTTTTCTTGGCGTACAAACCAAATAAGCCCCATTCGACCCATTTTCCAAACTGTAAGCTCGAATCCTTGTTCTATAAGCTATTTTTCTATTTTAAAACTCTTACAAGTATCTTATAATCATGTTTGAACCCTTGTTAAAAGCCTTGAAGCTCACACCTACTCGTTTTTAATTTCTAAAACCAAACGAGCCCTAATAAACCCTAATAACTCGTTTTCTTAAAATCTATAAGCTAAACTTATAAGCTGTTGTTATAAGTGATTCCTATAAGCTTATTAGTCATTTCTAAAAACATTTTATCAAGCCTTAAAAGCTTTAACCTATTGGATTAATTTTTATAAACCAAACGACCTGTTTTATGTTTTTAAACTCGTAAACCTTTTTCAATAAGCTATAAGCACGTAAAAGCTATTATTCCTAACTTATTTTAGCTTATTATGATAAGCTATAATCTACAAATCTCTTTTAGAAACCTAAAATAAGATTGCATGTAATTTGGACTTATTTTGTAAATTATTTTCATGCATGGGGTATATATTGTAACTTTTGGAAATTATTAACTACAAGGGCCATCTTTGTAATTATATTAAAGTTATAACTCCAAGGATTGTTCTTGACAATTTTTAAAGTTCAAGGATTAAATTATATATACTTTATATATATAAAGGACTACTTTTGTAATTAATTATAATTCAAGGGTATTTATTCCCAATTTAATGTTCTTAAAAATATAAAATATTATATTTTTATATAAATTATAAATTTTTTATAAAACTCAATTTTATCAAAACCTGATACATTTGTCGTTATTAATCACCGATCGACGCTTTATAAATCAAATACGTTATGTATTTAACGTAATTTATCATCAACTAGCTTTTTAAGAAACTTAAAATCTTATCGTATCACGACACTAGGGAGTTTCATGTGAGGGGTTCCATTTGGGTATTCATCTTCACGAGTTTGCTGGGTTTACGATTTAAAGTGCCCTGGCTCCTCAAACGATACTGCGTGGCCTCTGAATTATGATAGCCCGAACAGTGATGCAATAATTCCATAAATTAATCAATCAAAGATATACATTAAACTTTATGAAGTTTTGAAACATAATCAATCAAACTAAGACTTGACATATTACACCAGGTTACGTGACGAAGCCGTTACTTTCACCTGATATACTTTTGCCATCAATCAGATTTTCCCTGTACTGTTAAGGTGAGTTCATAGCCTCGCATTTCAATCTTTTAAATATTTTATAAATGTGCGAGGGGGATACATGCTACAAACCATGAATGCAAGTATTTTTCTGTATGCTATCCTGATACATTATTGCCAAAGTACCTACTTGTGCCATTAAGACCCCACTATCATGAACTATTAATTACTAATCGGGGTAAGCGCGAATGCTGTGAATAGATCTATTTAGGATTGGACTCCCCATTGGTGTACCTATACTATCGGTAAATAATAGCACACATTTGATTAGCTTTGCGGGTGTTTGGCAAAGACACCCGTTGGGGCAATTATTTGTGGATATTGATTAACCTAAGGCTTCGGTGTCATGAGCTTGTAGCAATAATAATGTTTTCTATGATAATTATACATGCATGCAATTATTACAAACTATGGGTGTATAACAATGTAACCCACTATTGAACTTGCATTCAAACTACTTTACTTAAACCTATGAATTTCACTCAACCTTTGTGTTGACTTTTTAGCATGTTTATCTCAGGTAATTGAGCAACTTAAAGCACGGAGTGGAACTTAATTGAAGATGGCTAAACTGTTATCATTTAAACTTTACGTTTCTAGATTTTAGGACCTTACTTTTTGTAAAAACTCTGATGAATAAATGAATGATAACACAATTTTTCAAAAACGTCTCTTTACGATTCATTTTCTATGATTATGACTATTGTACTATGAAATAACACCCCAGATTAGCTTCCGCTGCTATATTTGACAAAATTGGAGTGTTAGACTTCATGACTAGTACCTTGTTGGGTTTATTCCAGTACTAGCTCCATCTCAATCGGCATTATTCCCTTATTCTCATTTTTACTCCTTTTTTATATCATACCTAAGGACTTCTACATTAACTAGTGGATTGTCCCTGGGTAGATCCCTCTGATTCTGGCTGGATCATAGGAACGAATACCTAACCTTACGAACTCTGATAGTAGTAAATACATGGTTGGTCTTTTTGGTACTGTTCACCTTGCCATAAAACCAATTGAAAAACTCAATCAGGTACTTGTGATATAAATATCAAAGCTTTTTGTACCTCGATTGTTTTTGCTTTTTAGAAACACTCCCCCTCAACATGTGCATCGATAAAAAAATGTTTAACACAAGAAGGATGGAGTATACACATGAGTCTATCAAATCACATTTTATTTAAATCATATTTTCTCCCCTTATCAAAAATTTCAAACCCTTTGATATTTTGGATATCAATGGATTTAAATATGTTAGAAAACTGGAAGAAAATGTGGTAATTATTCACAAGCCGATTTAGGGAACATGTTAATGCTCCCCTCAATATATGAGGGTATGTGTGAGTGTCAAGTATAATAATTTTGAATGATTTTGAGTTTAACGAAGAACTCATGAAAAATTTATACAATGAGACTTAACACCTAAAGACACACTACATAATAAGGATAATGTACAAGATATATTATATTGCATAATATGATATTGACGTGAGTGTTGGAATGATGAAATCATTCAGTTCTCTAGATGAGTCTGTGTTAGGATAACAAAAAGTATTGGTCACTTCCATAAATATCGTTAGATAGCTTGTATAGTAATATTTGTAAACTAAATAGGCTAGTTAAGGAAAAGCCCATGAAAAGCCTATGCTCTAAGCCCTTGGTCGGCCTATGTATGATTGTATAAATACCCTCTCCACACATGAAGAGGGTGTTGGTTGGTTGGTTGTTTCATTTTTCACATACAAATCTATTATCATTCTCTTTCACTTTCTCTCACTAGAAACAACCTCCCACTCTCTTTCTCTCTCTAGATTTCTTCATACTTGTGTGTGTGTTTAGCGATTACTTATATTCTACAATTGGTATCAAGAGCCATGGGGTGATATCTTGTTATTGTGTGCGTTTTCTACTTGTTTGTTTTGTTCGTCTATTGGTTCGAACCATACAAAGGGTTTTTACCTTTGCGGGTTTAAAAATCATAAAGTTTACTACTTTCTTCTTCTTTTGTCTTAGTATTATCTAATTGTACAAGCAAAACCTTGGAAAATACATAGAAATATTCATTTTGATAATTTTGGTTTGAAAAGTACTTTTGTGTCCAAAATCTTAATTTGAAAAAACCTTGGAAAATACATAGAAATATTCATTTTGATAATTTTGGTTTGAAAAGTACTTTTGTGTCCAAAATCTTAATTTGAAAATTTTTGTGTTAAAAAGTTTAAAGTTTGTATTTTTAAGGTTCTACTAGGCTTAGATAGGTAAGTTGTACAAGAAATTTTGAGTAAAGATGTCAAAAAGTGAGTCTTTTAGCATTTTGGAAAAGTTGAAGTTCGTTTTGCAGGAGGCGAGTTAGTTCTGTTCTTGAAGGCGAATTAATCACATTTCTTGAAGGCGAATTACTCTTTTTCTTAGAGGCAAATTAATCCATCTTGCAAGGCGAATTAATCTACTTAATTGCCAAGGCGAATTAGTCCAATTTTCTTGTCAAGGCGAATTAATCCTTTTTCCTGACCAAGGCGAATTAATCCATCTTGTTTCCAAGGTGAATTAATCCTGTTTTTCTTGCCAAGGCGATTTAATCTTCAATTTGTCCTAAGACTAATTAATGTACTTGTACTAAGACTAATTACTTAAATTTGAATTATACAGTTTATTTCTTTGATTTGTAAAATCCAATAAAAAGTTATGCTGCAGTTTAATCAAGAATTGTAAAATCCCATGTGTTCTCAAGACTTAAAACACTTAAAACCAACTCACTTTAACACAATTACGTCTTATCACTATCCGATCAACAAGTAATCTTTTCACATACCAACAAAGTATCAATGTCTACTCTTGCTAAATTCATGATACTCTCTAGTGGTGACAATCGTCCACCAATGTTGGAGAAACACCTGTATGATTCTTGGAAAAGCATAATGGAACTTTACATGCAAAACAAAGAGCATGGAATAATGATACTTGAATCAGTTGAACGTGGTCCACTTATTTGGCTTATGATTGAAGAATATGGTGTGACCAGGTGAAAGAAATATGAGGAATTGTCTGCAACTGAGAAAATTCAAGCTAATTGTGATCTCAAGGCACCTAATATCACTCTTCAAGGAGTACCATCTGATGTCTATTCACTCGTTAATCATCACAAAGTTGCCAAGGATCTATGGGAAAGAGTTCAACTACTAATTTAAGGTACCTCATTGATAAAGAAAGAAAGGGAGTGTAAATTATATGATGCATTTGATAAGTTTGCTCACATCAAGAGGGAATCACTTCAACAGTATTACTTGAGATTTACTCAGTTGATCAATGACATGAACGTTTACAAAATGAAATTGGAGCAATTTCAGGTCAATACTAAGTTCTTAAACAGTCTTCCACCTGAATGGAGTAAGTTTGTGACTGATGTCAAACTTGTAAGAGATTTGCACACTACCAACTTTGATCAGCTTAATGCATATCTTGAACAACATGAACTCTATGCAAATGAAGTCTGTATTATGCGTGAACGCAATCAAGATCCACTTGAACTAGTTATGAATCATCAAATGACACCATCTCACTTCAACACTTATCAATCTTCATACAACAATCCTCAGTTCCAACAACAGTTTTCACCATCTCAGTCTCCTTAATATGGATCAATTCATCCCATACAACATTACTCAACTACTTATTCATCCACACCTTGGGCAATTACTTAGCCATCAACACCGTATCCTAATGCTTACTCATCCATAGTACATCAAGATGCTTGTTCACAACGACAATCCATTCCTTAAATTGAATATATTGTTTCTACAGTTAATCAACAAACACATCTTGCTGAATTTCCTCAGATAGACACCGGTCTAGCAGTTCCTGTGTTTAAGCAAGGAGATGACCTTATTGATGCCATTAACAAAATGATATCATTTATGTCTACTGTCGTCACATCATGTTTCCCAACAACCAACAACCAGCTAAGAAATTCTTCCAACCCAAGATAACAAGCAACTATTCACGATGGAAAGGTAAATGTTCAATCGGTTCAGGGGAGACAATGTTCATTTGCTGTTGGTACTTTTGGAAAAATGGCTAACATCTCAGGGAAAGAAGGGAACAATTCAGGTCAACAAAGGGTCATGAAGTGTTTTAACTACTAAGGGGAAGGTCACATGGCAAGACAGTGCCCAAAGCCAAAGAGGAAAAGGGATGCTACATGGTTTAGGGATAAAGTTCTTCTGGTTGAAGCACAAGGATCTGGTAAAGTTCTGAATGAGGAGGAATTGAAATTTTTGGTAGACCCTGGAGTTGCAAAAGGTCTAGTTACACAGATGGTCATTACACATAATGCATCTTATCAAGCAGATGATTTAGATGCATATGATTCTGACTGTGATGACTTCTCTATAGCCAAGGCAGTTCTTATGGCTAATTTGTCTAGTTACAGATCAAATGTTCTCTCCGAGGTACCTCACTCAGAAAATACTCATAATGATATGTTAAATCAAAGTGTGTAAAAGATGCCGTATTCTGAACAAACTTATCTTGTGAATTATCCAGAGAATGAGATAATAAGTGATAGCAATTATTTTACTGAGGATGTGCCCCTTTACCCAAAAAAACAAGTGATAGCAATATCATTCTTTATAACATAAAATGCAGTTGTTCATGATATAAATTCTTCTGCACAACAAGATGCCATGATATTATCTATGTTTGAACAACTGTCAACTCAAGTAACTAATTGTAACAAGGTCAATAAGGAAAATCTAATTGCCAATGAATCCTTATCTACTGAGCTTGAAAGATACAAAGAACGAGTGAAATTGCTAGAAGAAAGACAAAATGTAGATTTAAGTACTCGAGAAAAGCTTATAATGGATGATATAATTTGGGAGAAAAATGCACAGTTTGCGGATTTTGAAAAAGAAATTAACTATCTTAAACAAACTCTTTCTGAACAATCAAAAGAAAAGGAATTATTAACAAAAACATTTAATGTTTTCAAAAATGAATCTAAGGAAAAGGAAGCTAAGAATATTGATAAATAAATTGCTTTGGAAAAGAAAGTTAAAGAACTGGACAATATTGTTTGTAAAATGGGTCAATCTGTGTAAACTGTGCATATGCTCACTAAACCACAAGTTTTCTATGATAACAACCTGAAACAAGCTCTTGGTTTTTAAAATCCTTTCTATCTTAAGAAATCTAAGCATATTAGGCCAATGCTTTATGATGGTAGTGTTATTGCTAAGGAAACCAATGTGATTTCAATTGCTGATTCTAAAGAGACTTTGATGCTTGAGGAAGAGAGTCAATCCAAAATGCTTTTAAAACAATGTGATCCAATGGTCTTAGAAAATAAAGTTAACATTAAACCAATTAATTATGCTAAGTTAAATCGATTATCTGAAGATGTTGGGAATTTTGAGTTACTACTGCGAGTACTACTTTACTACTGTTGGTTCAAGATTGATACTACTGCTAAAGACTGAAGAAATAGACTAAGTAGTTAGTACTGCTAAAGTGATATGCATGAGATATATTAGGAATAGATATGCATTATCATTGTACGCATTTTGTAAGACCATTAGGGTTTTCATTAGTGTATAAAAGGAACCTTACGGCATAGTTAGATATATCAATTTTCATAGAAAACACATATCTCATAGTTAGTTATTATGTAACCTTGGTAGATTATTTACAATCAATATATTCAAGTTTAGTATTCATTGTTCTTCTTAGTATTGCAAGTTAGATTCCGCATAACTTGTAGTATTTACAATAATAGTTTCTCTTATAGTTAGTTTAGATTTATCCAGGTTAACTAAGCTTTAACAAGCTAAGAAGATATGTTTATTTGGGACTTCATAAGTGGTATCAGAGCTTGTGGAGAAACTCTGAATAAGAAGAACTTTATCAGATCTAGATCTCTTCCTATAATACACAATGTCTAGTGAAGAACCTACAATACAAATAGCACTAGTAGAATCTCCTCAAATGGTGTCTACTGTAAAAACTTCCTATACTCAAGAAGGGTGAATATACTCTTTGGAGCATGAAGATGGAGCAGTATCTCACTAACACAGATTATAGTTTGTGGTAAGTGATCTTGAATGGCGATGGTCCTATATAAGTAACAACTGATGAAAAAGGTGTTGAAACTGAAGTACCTCCAAAGACTGCTCAAGCACTATTAGCAAGGCAAAGAGAAAGAAAAGCTAAAAGCATTATGCTTTTGGTTATTCCTGATGAATATCAGCAAAGGTTCCATGCAATAAAGGATGCAAAGACTCTGTGGGCTGCTATCAAGAGTAGGTTTGGTGGTAATGTTGAATCTAAGAAGATTCAGAAGAATGTCTTGAAGCAACAATTTGAAAACTTTTCTATATCTGATACAGAAAGCCTAGATAAAGCATATGATAGGTTTCAAAAACTTATCAACCAACTAGAAGTTCATGGTGCAGCTATTTCTAATGAAGATGCAAATCAAAAATGTTTAAGAGCTCTACCTTCATCATGGAATAATGTAGCCTTGATTATGAGGAACAAAGATGGTATAGATGATTTGGATATTGATGATCTATACAATAACCTAAAAGTGTTTGAAGCTGATATCAAAGGTTCCTCTGGATCATCTTCAAACTCTGAGAATGTGGCCTTTCTCTCTGCAGAAGACACTAGAAGTAGTAATGAAGTTAATACTGCTAATGATGTTTCTACTGCATCAGGCCATAATTCTTAGGGACAAGCCTCTTCATCATCATATACTAATGATCTAATGTTCACATTCTTTGCTAATCCGTCAAATAGTCCACAACTAGATGATGAAGACCTAGAGCAGATCGATCATGATAATTTAGAAGAAATGGACCTTAAATGGAAGGTGGCCATGCTCTCTATGAGGGTTAAGCGATTTTATAAGAAGACTGGAAGAAAGTTAATCTTCAACGACAAAGAACATGTAGGTTTTGATAAAATTAAGGTTGAATGCTTTAACTGTCATAGAAGGGGCCATTTTGCAAGGGAATGTAGAGCACCAAGAAATCAAGGGAACAGGAATGGAGATGTAGGGTATAGGAGCAAGGACAACACCAGAAGGACTGTACAAGTGGAGACCTCTGATGCATTGGTTGTTTAGGACAATGCTTCGATTGTCTAAGATGGACTGGGATATGACTGGAGTTATATAGCTCAAGATGAACTAAATAAGTTTGCTCTCATGGCCTACACTACAAACTTCTCAAAGTCTGACACAGAGGTACAATCTTGTTCTAAAAACTATGTAAAAGCATATGAAAAACTTCAAAAACAGTTTGATGAATAGAGACAAACTTTTAGTAAGGCTAATCTAGAAATTGTAGCTTATCATTTAGGCCTAAAATCAGTAGAAGCTCAATTAGTTGTTTATCAAAAAAATGAAGTTATCTATGAAGAAAAGACTGTAGTCTTAGAATTTGAAGTAAAAGACAAAAGTAATGCTATCACTAGACTTAAAAACCAGTTAGATGAAACCATAAGAGAAAAAGATGATTTAAAAGCTAAACTAGAACAATTTGAAAACTCTTCTAAAAACTTAAATAAACTGATTAATAGTCAATTGAGTGCTAAAGATAAAACTGGTCTAGGATATGGAGATCAATTAAATGAAAATGATTCAAGTGGTAGTGAATTGTTTAATAGTGTATTTGATAGTCATTCAAGTGATGGAGATGACAATCAAACAAATGATAGGTTCAAAAAGGATAATGAATATCATGCAGTTCCCTCTCCTCTTACTAGGAAATACATACCTCCTCTTGCTGACCTATCTTTTGCAGGATTGGATGATTCTATTTATAGGCCTACAGCAAATAAGACTAGTGCTACTGTGTCTCAAGTTTAAGCAAATATCACTCCACCTAGCAATGCTAGTGTAGAAATGCCCAGAGTTGAATCTGTTAGGCCTAGTGGAATTATCATTGAAGATTGGGTTAGTGATGATGAAAACATTTTTCAATCTAATGATTTGCAAGAAACAGAGAAACTTAGTCTTAAAAGGATTGAGTTTACTAATACTAGGAATGAATCTGTTAAATCTAAACAAGCTGAAAAACCTAGGATAATCACTCAAAATTCTAAGGTAGATAGAAGAGATTAGAATGAGAAAATAACTCAAAAACTAGAGTTAGGATTTGGGTTTACAAAGAAATCTTGTTTTATTTGTGGCAGTTACAGCCATCTAATAAAAGACTATGATTTTCATGAAAAGAAAATGGCTAAAAAGTCAATTTTGAAAAATATAGGAAAGAATACTAGTCAAAGGGAAATTAGACCAGTTTGGAACATTGCTTAGAAAATAAATCATCAAAATAAATTTGTTCCATCTGCAGTCTTAACAAGGTTTGGAAAAATACCAGTTAGTGCTGCTAAGCAAAGCTCTCTAAGAGCAACAGCATCAACTAGTACATTCAGACAAGTTAATACTGCTACTCATACAAATAGAGTGAATGTTTCAAAATTAAGAACAAACGCTTTTCGTAAGTCTCATTCACCTATTAGAAGGCCTTTTTATAAATCAACATCACCAAATACCAAGATTTTAAATGAAAAAGTTAATACTGTCAAAGGAAATGGTGTTAATACTGCTGGGCAAACAACAGTTAGTACTATTAAGGGAACTGGGGTCACTGCTATTAAGGCCTCAGCAGGTTATGTTTGGAGACCTAAAATGACTGATTTAAACAATGTCTCTAAAGACAATAGTGGATCATGGGTCTCCAAAAGAGTAAATTATATAGATCCACAAGGCAGACTCAAGTTAGTAGTGGCTCGGGTCCCCAAAAGACACTGACTCTCTTACTTTCATGTAGGGAAATCAGCAACAAGCTTTGAAGAACAAAGGAATATTTGACAGTGGATTTTCTAGGCATATGATAGGGAACAAAGACTTCCTTACTGACTATCAAAAACTTGATGGAGGTTTTGTTACCATTGGTGGAAGTACTAGAGGTGAGGCTAACTTTAACAACATGGAACCTTTAAGTGTTGTCAGTCCTATTCCCACAAATAGAGTACACTCTATTCATCCTAAAAATCAAATAATTGGGGATCTAAGGTCAGCAATACAAACAAGGGGCATGTCAAAGAAGAGTTTTGAAGAACATGCTATGATTAGCTACATCCAAAAGCAGAGAAGGACAAATTACAAAGATTTTCAAAACTACTTATTTGCATGTTTCCTCTCTCAGTAAGAATGCACAAAGATAGCTCAAGCCCTTGATGATGAAAGCTGGGTTGAAGCAATGCAAGAAGAGCTGCTTCAGTTCAAGATTCAGAAAGTTTGTACCCTAGTTGACCTACCTTATGGCAAGAAGGCTATTGGTATAAAGTGGGTGTATAAAAATAAAAAAGATGAAAGGGGTATAGTAATCAGAAATAAAGCCAGGCTGGTAGCACAAGGATACAAATAAGAAGAAGGCATTGATTATGATAAGGTTTTTGCTCCTGTTGCCAGGATTGAAGCAATCAGGTTATTTTTGGCCTATGCATCATTCATGAATTTTGTTGTGTATCAGATGGATGTTAAAAGTTCCTTTCTCTATGGTACTATTAAAGAGGAGGTATATGTCAGCCAACCTGCAGGTTTTGTGGATCTAGAATTTCCAGAAAAAGTTATTGGGATCTACAGATTTGATGATTACAAAACTACATATGCACAAATGAAGAAAGATGAAACAATAAGGACTTAATGTGAAATATTAAGTTATCTTCCTATGTAAGCTAGGTTTTCTTGTAAACCCTCCATATAAAGGGTCATATACGTTTGGTTTACATCATCCATTATAGTTAGATCTCTCCAATGAGAGTCTAGACACATCAAAGAAAGCGTGTGTGTATTAGTTAGTTTATTAGTTAGTTTATGTATTAGTTAGTTTTAGCCTCAAGGATCATTTGATCTTAGGGATATAGTGAATAAAGAAACCTTGAAATAACTCTAATTTCTGTGTTATTATTCCGCTGTGCAAGTTTATTAATCATTGTTACTATATCCTAGATGAGTCTTAACAACGATCTAAGGGGTCTTCACGGACTTACAATTGGTATCAAAGCCTCGTGGCTCTCGATCCAGTATTATTCAATGTTTTGGTTCATGTTATTTTTTTGTTTACTGGTATAACACCCCCATTTTTGAGATAACGCAGCGGAACATATATGGGTGTTACTTCATAGTACGATCACACATAATTCATAAAGAACGACTCAAAAGAGACGTTATAATAACATTGGTCCCAAAATAACATGTTTGAACAATATCCCAT
>BQNB010071754.1:6759-11759 GCA_026074375.1 Tanacetum coccineum
AAAGTTGTCTTCTTGAAACTAAGACCATACATCAAAAATATTTGTAAATACATTTCAAAAACAAAATACAAAATTCAAAAAATTCAAAAATTAAACAAGATTTTAAAAAAAATATTTTAAAATATTTTTTTAATTTAAAGATTCAAACACATATCTTCTCCGTTCAAATCAGTCTCATGGTATTGTATTTTCTTTAAATGCAAAATAAATGTATCATGAACCAAAAATGATCTTTCACTGCTAAAATATGTGTTTTGTAATCATCAAATTTTGGAAAATTTCAAGTGTACAAAATTTCAAGAATTAACAACCTCTTGAATAAGTTCTTTAACTAGACATTTATTCGAGGGGGAATTATGAAATTCTTGATTTTTCAAAATCTTCTCAAAAGGAATGTTTAAAACTGCAAAATTAACTATCTTTCGATAAGTTTTTTAATTAGATATCTTATTGAGGGGGAGTTATAAAAATTTTCAACTCAAATCATCATCAGAAAATAAAATTTGTGTGCTCAAAAGCAAAAATAACTTCATTTCGAAGAAGTTTTTATTAAAAGAAAAGAGATTTCAAATGGGCTTCATTATTAAACAAAAAAGGCACTTTACGAAAACAAATAATAATTTTTGTTTCCAAATCATATTTTATATTGATAAATGGAGTAAATGGTGAAGATTGTGTTTGGTTATAACCGTTTCCTGAATTTAACAGGATGAGGATTGAGTAATATACAGATATCGTATATAACATTATGTTTTGTTTAACAAAAATTTTCAGTCAAGTGATCAATGATTTCAAAGCATAGAAAACAACATGAGGTGGAAATGCGAAAGTGAGCTCCAAATGTCTGTGAGCATAAAGTTTCTCATGTTTCATAAAAGTGAAGTTCAAAAGTTTTGAAAACATTGTTTCAAAAACAGTTCAAAAAGTGATTTGTGACTATCTATTCAACATAATTGGGTAAATGCTCTAAGTCATGTTCGGTTTCGACCGTTTTCTGCATAGAACACAATGAGGAGTGAGTGACTTAGTGACCATCCAATTATTCTTATTCCTTGCATGTTCACCTGAACGGATATTCATCAAAACAGAAGCAATTCAGTTTGATCTGGTTGGCCTCTTCTTCTGCTTCTTCTACTTCATCTCTTGGATTCTACTTCTACTTCTAACTTCTTCTTTCTATAAAGCTACATCACAGTTTTTAGAATTTGCATAGAATACAAATGTTTGGTTTGAGGGGGAAGAAAACTTTGAAAAATAAGTAGATAAAAAGCAAAAAAAAAAGTTGTAGTGAAAACATCAGTATGCAGACTAGGGGGAAGCAAACTCAGGTTTATACAAAATACAATTTCTCGTCTGCAATAATGGAAAGATCCAAGCTGGAGCATATGTAATGTACTTGTAAATTACATTGTAAAGTAATTTCACATGCAGCCACATTTGCGGGAAATTTGTTAGGCAAAAGGTAAATGTGGTGACATTATGGAAATCACCTTATTTCTATAATAGCCCAAAAGACATGGACTAGAATTCTAATTAGGGGCCAAAGATGAGCTGTGTATGGGCTATATAAATCCACTAAAAGCTTCCTTAGATGGGATCCCTCATTTGAAACATTCACCAATCATCAATAATAAAATCAGGACTTTTCTCCTCCTAAAATGGCTTATTCATATTTTCGATTTGCCCCCACCTGTCCGAGATCGTAATCGAGATTCCTCACAGCATTTTATACATGTTATTATATACAACACGTTTTTATGCAATGACGGTTGTATACACACGTTATTAATAGCACAAAGTGATTAAAATATTTTAATTACACATATATTTTATACCGTGTTTTTATACATGGTTAAAATACACATTGTATTCTTTACATTAATTTTATACATTGTATTATCATACATGTGTTTAAACACACATTTTTATAGACAACATTTTTATACAAGGTATTATATACATGATTTTAAAACACACTATGGCATACACAGGTTTTATGGACAAATTTTTTTATGCATGTTTTTTTTTTGTACACGGTCCGGCGGTTATATGTGATATTTTGTGATGAAAAGCAAATTAGATTTATACACGGTCTTTCAGAAGGTGGGAAGGAGTTATAATGTCAATACAACAATATATTCGGAAAGTTGTTGAGATAGTTCTTGATATCTACTTGATGCTGTTTTGTTTGTAACTACCAAGTTTTAAATTTTTATAAAACTCGTTTACCTAAGGGCTACGAACGCACTAACGTCATAGAACCCGATCAAGTGTAGTGGTAGAATTGGTAAATCCTGGGACTCGTCCCCAATAGCTATGTGTATAGTTAATAATTCAATTGACATGGTTTTAAAAAGTTGTTTGTTTTTTAGAAATGCAATGAAATTATTAAAATGCTATAGTAAATTGGAGATTAAATCCAAGGGAGAAATACGCTAGTATTCTTTATGATTGAGCAAAAGATGTTTGCTAGTGCAATGTCTAATTTCCTTTATTATTTATCTAATTTCGCTAGGTTCTATTTTGTATCGCAACCTCACCTATAAATTCTTGAGATCACAACCTCGTTGTCAAGGTAATTGGTATAGTAGTTTCATAGACATTAAGGCCCAGATCTATCCCTAGAAAACCTCTATGTGTCCCGACATTCCTATTACTCTAACACTATAAAAACTCCCTAAAAGGATTTCCTCCCGCAAGCTATTATAATTGCCAAGTCTAATGTTGACCAGGCATATTACGTCAATCCCCATACACTAAGAACTATGCAACCCTATTCCTAGTCATCCGAATAAACTACCTTTCAAACAGTTTCTGTCATTCTAAATAGCTTAAGGGATCTACACTAGCTTAACACTACAACACATCGAGGATCAAACAACAGGCGAATAGGATATCCTAAATAAATGATAATTAAATTGTGGAAACAATCATAATTACATACATTAAATGACATAACTAGACTAGCACTTAGATGTGATAACGGCTCAAAAATTGAGTATATTGAGAAGCGTTTAAATACATTTTTAATACGAGATATAATGTCTAACTAACGAGCCTTTTTTATTACGAATTATGCAAAGTAAGTTTAATGTGTTTACTGATTAAACGAGATATAGGCTAAATAACGAGCCTAGATGGAAAAAGACGAGAAAGGGAAGAAGAAAATTGAGAAGATAAAGACTTCCCGACAAATGACGAGTAATATCAAGATCATGACCCATAACAAGCCCAATAAAAATAGATTAAAAGATAAAAGATTTGTAATGGCCCACCGGAGAAACGAAAGTATGGGAACCAGGGAAGAAGAAATAAAAAATAGCTATTTTACGTTTCGAAGGAAGTTCCAGCCGCAAGGCTTGCAAAACGTAAAGGAGTCCGCCGCGGCTTCTATTCTAGCCGCCCATTACATACAGGGTGTAAAAACGTAAAAGGAGCGAATTATTATTGTCACAGAAGTTGGTTTAGAGCCTAAAAAAAAGATAGGGGATGCACACAAAAGATATCCCATCCACCATTTCCACAACTTGACTTCATAAACCCTTATTATCATCCTAATGGGAGAAAAGAGTTATGATTGCTTAGTTGGTGGTTTCAAAGTGGGCCATTTAGTTGATTGAAGGCAATTAGATTTTTTTTTTTTACAAATCCAAGATTTCTGTAATCATTTGAAATAGGTACAATATATATATAATTTTCCACAAGTTTATTACTCTAAATGAGATGGAATCTTATTATCAAATGAATTTTGATCATTGGAACAAGTATGGATTAGTGTTGTATACTTGTGCCAAATGAAAATGGAATTATTTATGGGAGTTTTTAATCTTGTTTGCATGATTTGATGTGTTTAGTTTCTTGGAGATTTGTTTGAATTTTATAACTTGCTAATTGATGTTTGGATGAAACATAAACGGATTTATGTCCGAAAGGATTTTTGAATAAGTTCACAATCTCTAAAAATTAGCGCACGAATAGAGTAAAGGGTTTTTGATAATTGACAACTACCAAATTAGCATATTAAAAAGGCTTGTGAACAATTTAAACTCGGTAAGTCCGAAAGGGTCTCGTTTAACAACTTGACATACACATTGTTTCTAGAAAATGTGATCAAAAATGGCTTAGGTTTGAGGTGAGAATTGCCGAAAGGGCTCACCAACATCCTAAGATATATATTTTTGGTTTTGTGAAATACAGCCCCAAGGATCAAAATCATGATTAACATGATTTTTGTGAGATCCCATACAAACGGGTTAACGAAAACCAAAGTCAAACACTCCTTAATCAATGAAGGATGTTATCACGAAGTCTCGTTTTAAAGAATGAAAGAATATTGTTTCAGAATGTATTTAATGAATTTTTGAGGCTCTAGGGATCGACACAACCTATATGCTTATTCGCTATTATGTAATATTTTAACCAAGTCCCTGAACGAACTGACCTTACCTACTTTACTATGATTCCAACGAGTATACTTGCACATAGGCAATTTTGAGGTAGATTATTAAGTCAGATGAATAAAAATGGTTAAAACTTTCATCGCCCTACCACGCATCAGATTTTTTGGCGCCACTGGCCTAGGACTTTGTGTGCGTTCATGTTTAATCCAGTATAAACTTACGGAAACGTTTTTATTAAAAATTTGTAAAAAAGTATATATAAAGCTGAGCCAGCCTTGTGCGGTAGAAGGTCTGTGTCATACGGCTTAGATGCGTCGATTAAAAAAAATTATTTCCCGTTTATTCGATTCTAAATAAAATAAGTGTCCTGTTTTAATTAATTGCAAATAGTTTCTTATGAATATTTAACAATTTTTGACTGTCAGAAACAAATATGTATTTAATTTTGTAATTTCACTTTCATTGCTCGTATTGTTTGATACTACTTGTTTGTTTTGTGATGTGTTGCCATGTGATTAAATTAAATCATTTTAATGTTCAATATTTTTTTTTGAATGGCAACTTTAATTATTTAAAACTACAAGAAGCTAGAATGACATT